>JABTTQ020001537.1:0-50000 GCA_016081115.2 Rehmannia glutinosa
TTCGAGATGGTAATTAGAGAAACCAGAAATTTGGAGTTTTCTTTTGGTTTTGGAGGCTGTTTTGTTGGTTGGGGGGTTAGAGGATGATATAGATTTGCTGCGGATTTTCTGGAATTTACGGGCGAGTTTTCTAGCTGGGGTGTCGAGGAGCATGGGTACTTGGACGAGGAACGGGCTGGAGGAAATAGTAGGTGGAGAGAGTGTTGTGTTGCTTTTTGAGGTAGGGGTAGTTTTTATGTTGGGTTGCTGAGGTGGGGGGCGGCAGTAGGCAATGGTAAGGCGGGGAGCGGTACGGTGGAATTGAGAGGGGGAGGACTGTTTCTGTTCGCAGGGGGTGGTGGCGGGGTTTTTGATTGAGAGTGGGGCATAGTCGAAATGGAGGGCTGTGATTTTTGGGAGGTTTGACCAGTGGGGTTGCTAATGGCTGTGTATTTTGTAGGGTGTTGGGGAATAGACGAAGTGGGAGCGAAAGGGTCTATGTGGGGGGAGTAGAGATGCGGTGAGTTGTGTATGGAAGTGGATGCTATAAGGTAAGTTGAGGTTGAAGGGTGCTGCAAGGAGTGCGAAATGGCAGCAGGTTCAGTATGAACCAGATTTGGGTTTTTGGTGTGGTGTGGCGGAGAGGTAGTGTTTCGAGGGGGGGTAGCATATTGTGGATTGGGGGTTGCAGATTTAGGTTCAGAGGAAATGGGAGATTTACGGTTTGAGGCGAAGCGGTTGATTGTTGAAGAAACACGAAGCCACGTGTCGTATTCGAAATTATTGTTTTGGTTTGGAGCTTTCATGATTCGGAGGTCGCAATCTTTGACCACATGTCCGATGCAACCGCAGAAAAAACAGAAATCTGGTAGACGCTCATATTTGAGGGGCAACATGAGTTTTTGATTTTTAAAGGTGATGCTCATGACTCTTCGGAGTGGCTTGGATATGTCAACCTCGCAGCGGATTCGGAGAAACCGTTAGTCCAAGTGGCTACGATAATCTAGAGGGGGGTGAATAGATTATCTCGGTTTTTCGGATATTGCCCTCTTTTGAATAATCAACCAAAGACGAGAATGTAAATGCGGAAATAAAACAACACTCGTCGATTTAAAGAGGTTCAACCCACCTAGGGCCTAATCCTCTACCAAAGAGTATCTAAAGGGATGGATTTCAAAAAAGAAAGAAAAGATTTTATTAATTTACCAAAAATTAATACAACACCTTGAGGATTACCACAACCCTCCTTCACCACTTTGAGGATTACCACAATCCTCTTACACCACCTTGAGGATTACCACAACCCTCTTACAACACCTTGAGGATTACCACAACCCTCTTACAACACCTTTGAAGATTACCACAACCTTAAGTGTATTCTTACCACAAGAATACTCACAAGGATGTCTTGTGTTGAATGATGACCAAAATCAAGATTACAACTCAATAATGATTGATACAATATGAGTGCAAGTGTAATCAAGAATTGAAAGCCTAGACCTCAAAATTTGTGCAAGTGAAAGTGCTAAGGCTAATACAACAAGATATATGAAAGTGTTTGCTTTGTTTGCTCTTTGCTTGTATAGAGTGTTGTGTCTTGTTGCTTGAATGAAGCCTCTATTTATAGGAGAGGTCTTGGCTTTGATTTCCGGACATAGGCTCCTCCTTGGGGAGTGATTTGCGCAAAAGAAACCATTTAAAATCATCAATATAGTTTAGAAATCAATCCCACAAAATAGGGAAAAATGCATTCTAAAACGCAACGGATAGTTCTTTGTCAAACATGGGGTTCGACCTGGTCGCAGAGATAAGATTGAAATTGAATTCGCGAATTTTTACACAGGGGACCGGTCGAAGGGGGTATCCTCGGTATGGCCGGTTGCCTTGAGCGTTTTTTAAACGAGAGAAGTCCGGAACAAAAATCCAACTTGCAGCAATTAGTCGCCCTCCGGTCGACCGGTCGACCACATGCCGCCCACTTGGTCGAGTCGGCCGTGCATCCTCTTTTTTTTCTTACGTCCCATTTTCTGTTTCAAAACTCAACTCGGGTATGGGTTTATAGGGCGACGGTCGAACTGAAACAAAAGTGTTGTCCAATTTTAAATCGAAAATAAACCCCAAGAAATACTCCGAAAAATAGTAAAAACATTTTAGATCGATCGGAGGTATTGGGACAACATTTAGAGACATTGTTTTGGTATAAAAACTCATTTTAATAAAATCATCAAAATCATGATAAAAACATTTATCTAACAAACTCCCCTTTTTGATGATTACAAACCAAAACAATTTACAAGAGGACGATTTTGAAAACAAAACAATTTTCCGGTTTTAGAGTAAACTATCCGTTTAATAACATTTTACAAAAAGCTCCCCTATCAATAAGCATATCAATAAGAAGTATTGTATAAGCTAGAAGCACAAGCTTTTACAAAATAAACAACAACTTCATGAGCTAGAAGCTCCTGTCACAAGTACTTAAAACAAGTCCATAAAACAACCATTGGACTAAGTTTTCTTCACAACTTATGGCCTAAACAAGCCATAGCTTATAGCTTCTATATCGAGCTTTTATTAGCTTCTTAGAGCTAACGAGCAATTTTCTGTTTCTCCCCTTTGGAATCATCAAAAAGAATGTGAGGACAATAAAAACATCATACAAATATATCAAAGTGCGCCAAAGAGACGATTTATCAACCATAGAGCAATTTTAGGCTTAAAAACCAAGGAAAATGGGAGAAATGTATCATGAAGAGTTCATACGCTCGTTTTATTTCCCAAAACATGATCTCAAAGAGTATAGAAGACTTTTGGAAGCGAGAGAATCATGTAGAAGTTGAAATATTCATTGAAACATTTCATCAAACACATTGTGGGCGTGAAAAATAAAAAAAGAGTTGTATATAGCCCTTGTAAGTAATCCAAGCCAAAAATTTTCATCACCAAATCATACCAATTATCATACAAAACAGCATAACAATTAAGCTCATCATGATCATAAAATAATTTCATCAAGTAATATACAAGAAAGGCCATAAACTCGAGGTTCAACCCAATTGAGCAAAGTAAGGAAAATTCTTACCATTTGATCGGTAAAGATGAGCGATGATGATGATAAACAAGTCATATAAGGTGTATGATATGAATTGAATTCATGAAAACAAATTTTGAGTGAAATTTGTGTGAATTTGGCAAAGGGACGAAAAATGGCCAAAAAGAGTGAAAATGACTAATGTCAAGACAGAACAATTTTAAACCAAAAATGGCTTAGCTTTCGTGGTTGAGGGCGACGGTCGGCGTTGAGGGCGACCGGTTGCCCTCAACCTCTTCAGCCCACTTTGTTTTGCAATTTTTCCAAAATCCGAATTTTCAACCAAAAATCCGATTTTTCGCCCCTAAGTTTTAAAACGTGCAAAATACAAACGAAAAATTCATTCAATATGCATTATGCCTAACCGAGCTCGTATCGAAAAAAGTCTCGGAAGTTAGCGGTTTTGTGAAAATATCCGCTAATTGATCTTGAGATGCAAAAGATATCTCAATTTTTCGTTTTGAGACACAATCCCTTAGAAAATGATGTCGAATCTCAATATGTTTATGCGGTTATGATGAACCGGGTTTTGAGCAATATTTATAGCGGATACATTATCACAAAAGATAGGTACGTTTTCAAAAGAGCATTTGTAATCCGCTAAGGTTTGTTTCATCCAAAGAAGTTGAGTACAACAAAATGCGGCGGAAATATATTCGGCCGCCGTTGAAAGAGAAACAGATTTTGCTTCTTTGAAAACCAAGAGACTAGGCAATCGCCTAAAAATTGACATGATCCGGAAGTACTTTTCCGATCATCAATATTTCCGCATAGTCCGAATCACTATAACCTTTAAGAGAAAAATTTTCATTCTTTGGATAAAATAAGCCATATTGAATGGTGCCTTTCAAATATCGAAAAATCCTTTTAACAAAGACTCATATGAGATTCTTTGGGATTGCTTTGAAAACGAGCACATAGGCATACGGCATGAAGAATGTCCGGTCTACTAGCGGTTAAATAAAGTAAACTACCAATCATACCTCGATACTTGGATTCATCAACCGACTTGCCTTTTTCATCTTTGTCAATTTTGGCGTTGGTTGCCATAGAGTCGAGACGGTTCTTCCTTCTTCAATGCCGAACTTCTTCAAAAGTTCTTTTGTATACTTTGATTGCGAAATATAAATACCTTCTTGGCATTGCTTAATTTGAAGTCCAAGGAAGAAGTTTAGCTCCCCCATCATACTCATCTCGAATTCACCTTGCATTAACTTGGAGAATTTCTTGCACAAAGATTCATTAGTAGCACCAAAGATAATATCATCAACATAAATTTGCACAAGTAAACAATCTTGCCCTTTTTCAAAAACAAAGAGTGTAGTATCAACTTTACCTCTTGTAAAACCATTTTGCAAAAGAAAAGAGCTAAGTCATCATACCATGCACGGGGTGCTTGTTTTAAACCATACAAAGCCTTTTTAAGTTTATAAACATCATTAGGCCTAGAAAAATTTTCAAACCCCGGAGGTTGTTTTACATAGACTTCTTCTTGAATAATACCATTTAAGAAAGCGGATTTAACATCCATTTGGTAAAGTTTGAAATTTTTGAAACAAGAATAGGCAAGTAAAATACGAATAGCTTCTAAACGTCTTACGGGTGCAAAAGTTTCATCATAGTCAATACCTTCTTCTTGACAATACCCTTGAGCTACTAACCTTGCCTTATTTCGAACAATGTTGCCTTGATCATCAAGTTTGTTCCGGAATACCCATTTTGTACCAATAATTGTTTGAGATGGAGGACAAGGTACTAATTCCCATACATCATTTCTTTCAAATTGATTCAACTCCTCTTGCATTTCCAAAAACCAATCTTCATCCTCAATAGCTTCCTTAGCATTTTTAGGCTCTTTTTGAGATATAAGAGCTTTCTCGGCAAAATTCCTTCGAGTCATTACTTTATCAAGGGGATCACCAATAATAAGATCTTTTGGGTGATCTCCCTTAAATTTCAATGCTATGGGAAGATTCGAAGTATCACCCCTATCTTCTTGAGGGACATTTGAACTTGAAGGTTGATCATTATGAGCATCACTTTGAACAATAGGTTCAACAATATCTTCTTCATCACTATCGTCATTGGGTATTCTTTCAACACCCGAGGCTTCATTAAATTTGACATGAATAGATTCTTCAACAACCATGCTAGTCTTGTTGTAAACCCGATATGCTTTGCTCTTGGTTGAATACCCCATAAATATACCTTCATCGGCCTTAGGATCAAGTTTGTCCAATTGATCCTTAGTATTCAAAATAAAGCACTTACATCCAAATATTTTGAAATAACTAATATTTGGAGTTCTTCCTTTCCAAAGCTCATATGGAGTTTTATTCATTTTAGGACGAATATAAACTCGGTTAATGACATAGCAAGCGGTACTTATTCGGCCCAAAAATACTTTGGAAGTGAAAATTTATTGAGCATGGATCGACTCATTTCTTGTAATGTTCGATTTTTCCGTTCGGCTTACTCCATTTTGTTGAGGTGTCCTTGGAGCCGAGAAATTATGAGCATATCCTTTGGTTTCACAAAATACTCTAAATTCACCGTCAAATTCTCCACCTCGATCGCTTGAATAGACTTGATAGTATCTTCTTTTTCATTCTCAATAAGTCTACACAACTTAACAAACTCATTAACGGCATCGTTTTTATTGGTAAGAAAAAGAGCCCAAGTATATCTCGAATAATCATCGACTATAACAAAAGTGTAATGTTTTCCACTTAGACTAGCGTACCAATAACCCATACAAATCAAGGTGAAGCAATTGTAGGGGTTTGGTAGTGGAAATTTCATTTTTGGGCTTAAAACTACTCTTAACTAATTTGTTCTTTTGACAAGTGTCACATAAGCCAAGATTTTCAAAATTCAATTTGGGTAGTCCTTTTACATGTTGGTTTTTGTAAATATTTTTCAAATTCTTGTATCCAACATGTCCGAGTCGCCTATGCCATAAACTCGTTAAATCATTATTGGCGACAAGACAAGAAACATTTTGACTAACCAAATCACTAGTACAAATTTTGTAAAGATTGCCTTTTCTATTTGCTTCACAAATAATATTACCATTTTTAAGAATAAGGCATTTTTCTTTATTAAAAGAAACATCATAATTTGAATCACAAAGTTGGCTAACACTTATCAAATTAAACTTAAGCCCTTCTACTAAAAGAACATTACAAAGAGAGAAAGAAGAGTTACCAATTTCTCCATTTCCAAGAATTTTTCCTTTGCCATTGCCGAACATGACCATACCCTCTTCTTGGAGCTTGATGTTGGTAAAAAGCTCTCTCCTCCCGGTCATATGGCGTGAACATCCGCTGTCCACGAGCCATTTGAATCCTCCATGGTTGTTATAGCCCCTATTACCTACAAAATCATTTCTTTTAGGTACCCTATAATTTTGGGGTCCATGGGGTTAGTCTTGAGACCTTTGGGTCTCCAAACATGTCTTGAGCTATTTCTCAATTTGCAATTATTAGCATAATGTCCAACTTTGCCACAATAAAAACAAGTAGGAGTATTATAATTATTGGCACGTACAAAAGTCGGACCTTGGTTATTTTTCTTAAAAACACTTTGAAATGGCTTATAACCAAGTCCCGATTTGGAATGCTCACCTCTTTGTGCATCTAAAATTTTTGTGACTTTATCCGTACTTATGTTGAAACGATGCACGTCATTTTTCAAACATTCAATAATTTTGTGAGCGATTCCTTTTCGGTTTCAAGAGAATGAATTCTAGTAAGAGTAAGAGCATGAGCTTTGTCTAAAGATTCATAAGAGGTAAATAATTTTTCCTTTTCAACCTTAATCTCCTTATGCTCCTTTTTCAAATTTTTGTATTTAACGATTAAATTTTGAAACTCAATTTGCAATTCATCAAAATCACATTGCAAGTCATCAACTATGGAGGAAGTAGAAGAATTTGAGTGTACCTCATTGTTTTCATCGTCTATAGCCATGAGACCGTGTTGGTTTCTCCTTCCTCATCGGTTGTTTCGAGTAGTTCATCCCATGTTTTGACTTCCGCATTTAGAGCCTTCTTTTTGTAAAAGGCTTCCTTTTCTTTTGCTCCTCTTCATCGAGCTTTGGGCAATCGGCAATGAAGTGCCCGGTTTTCCGTGATTTAAAGCAAGCATTATCTCTTGGTTTTCTTGCTTTATTTTTATTCACAAATTTTGCAAATTTTCGAACAAGTGCCGTCTCCTCATCATCATCATCATCATTATCATAGTATGCATTATTAGAAGAGGAAGCAAGACCTTTAGGAATATTTTGCATACCCGATTGATTGATGGTTGGTTTGGTATTTTTCCTCTCCTTGAGATAGACTTCATAGATGAGGAGGTTCCCCGATGAGCTCGTCAAACTTGAGTGTCTCAAGATTTTGTGCTTCCGTGATTGCCGTCACCTTTTCGGACCATGAGCCGGGAAGAGCATTCAATACCTTAGTCACTTTGTCTTCTTCGGAGATGACTTTACCGAGGGCCACAAGAGGATTGACAATGTTGTGCCTTTCCACCATCTTGGAGATGCTTTCACCATCATACATGTTAAAGTTTTCAAAGTCTTTAACAAGCATGGTCTTTCTAGCTTGCTTGACCTTCTTTGTCCCTTCATATATAGTCTCCAATTTTTCCCAAACCTCATGTGCCGACCTTATGCCTCGTATGCGATTGTACTCGGTGGCGGTAAGTGAGAAATGCAAAATATTTAAGGCCTTACCGTTTAGAGAGAAAGCCTTCTTATCATTTTCATCGAACTCCTTGAAAGGTTTAGGAGTCGAGGTGCCATCCTCCATTTTTTTCGTTGGTTGATCAACTCCTTCAATAACCACATTCCATATGTCAAATCCGCACTTTGTAGAAAGCACTCCATACGGTCTTTCCAAAATGCGTAGTTGTTGGCGTCGAACAATGGTGGCTTGTTGGTGGAGGCGCCGGTGGTGAGATAAGCGTCATTCGTAGCCATGGATCTTTCCTCTTTATTCGAACGAGCTAGCCAAAGAGTTTGGCTTTGATACCACTTGTTAGTCCAAGTGGCTACGATAATCTAGAGGGGGGGGTGAATAGATTATCTCGTTTTTCAGATATTGCCCTCTTTTTTGAATAATCAACCAAAGACGAGAATGTAAATGCGGAAACAACACTCGTCGATTTAAAGAGGTTCAACCCACCTAGGGCCTAATCCTCTACCACCCCAAAGATCTCAGGGATGGATTTCAAAAAAGAAAGAAAAGATTTTATTAATTTACCAAAAATTAATACAACACCTTGAGGATTACCACAACCCTCCTTCACCACTTTGAGGATTACCACAATCCTCTTACACCACCTTGAGGATTACCACAACCCTCTTACAACACCTTGAGGATTACCACAACCCTCTTACAACACCTTTGAAGATTACCACAACCTTCAAACACCTATCACCTAGATCACCCAAGTGTATTCTTACCACAAGAATACTCACAAGGATGTCTTGTGTTGAATGATGACCAAAATCAAGATTACAACTCAATAATGATTGATACAATATGAGTGCAAGTGTAATCAAGAATTGAAAGCCTAGACCTCAAAATTTGTGCAAGTGAAAGTGCTAAGGCTAATACAACAAGATATATGAAAGTGTTTGCTTTGTTTGCTCTTTGCTTGTATAGAGTGTTGTGTCTTGTTGCTTGAATGAAGCCTCTATTTATAGGAGAGGTCTTGGCTTTGATTTCCGGACATAGGCTCCTCCTGGGGGAGTGATTTGCTGCAAAAGAAACCATTTAAAATCATCAATATAGTGTTAGAAATCAATCCCACAAAATAGGGAAAAGTCATTCAAAACGCACGGATAGTTTCTTTGTCAAACATGTCGCAGAGATAAGATTGAAATTGAATTGCGAATTTTTACACAGGGGACCGTCGAAGGTTTCGCCTCATTTGTGACCGGTTGCTCTTTGCGTTTTTAAAACAGAGAAGTCTGGAACAAAATCCAACTTTGTGTCAAATTCGACCGGTCGACCACACCGGTCGCCCACTTGGTCGACCGGTCGCCCTGCCCTTTTTTTCTTACGTCCCATTTTCTGTTTCAAAACTCAACTCAGGTATGGGTTGCCCTATAGGGCGACCGGTCGAGCCTGAAACAAAAGTGTTGTCCAATTTTAAATCGAAAATAAACCCCAAGAAATACTCCGAAAAATAGTAAAAACATTTTAGATCGATCGGAGGTATTGGGACAACATTTAGAGACATTGTTTTGGTATAAAAACTCATTTTAATAAAATCATCAAAATCATGATAAAAACATTTATCTAACAGAAACTTCCCTACCACTGAGCCCGTAGCGTCGCTGTCAATATCCATAAAAGATCCAATGGATTCCCCAATCACCGTAGCAAATTCCTTGTTCATTAGGCCCAATGGGATGCCATGGACTTGTATCCAAAATGGTGATTTGTTGAAGGTGTAGTTAGAGACGATCATGTCCTCCTTGGCCTCTTCGAGGAGCAGAATGTATCTGTCAAGTAACCAGGGTGCTCCCAACTGAACTTTCTTCTTGTCCACCATGTCCCCAAAGGAAAATAGAACCACATTATCATGAAGAGTCTTACAAGTGAGAGATCCTATTGGGTTCCATAACTTCCGAAAGAGGGAAGAGATTTGGTCGATTCCGATGGTGCGCGGGGCAATAAGCTTTCCCACGATGGAAGTCAAAAAATCCGACGATGTGATGTGGTTCTCTGAAACCTCGAGGCTGGTTTGCTCCTCTTCTCCGAGAGAGAGTCGTGCGTACAGCAAATCCAGCTGTTCGTCCATGGGTAGGAGCTGGAGAAACGGGAAAAGTTGGAGACGGGGTTGAGGCAGCGTTGAACGATCCACGTGACCAGACTTGTTAAAGCGCGAGTTCTGCAAAGTACAAAGACAGAAAAAAACAAGTAAAACAGAAGGACAATAAGAAGACAAACAAGAGAAAAATACAGCAAGGGAAGAGTGGAAAGGAAAGTATCAGTCAAAATGGGTATTGAGATCTGAGGTGAAACAGATTTGGCAGGGGAATGTTTGCAATGAAACGGTTCATTGGGGAAGAGCCCCAACGATGGCGTGCGCTAAGGGTGTTTTCCCCAGGAGAAAAACCCTAGGACTTAGATTGTTTTGCTACAGTTAATGTCTTTTAGTTTAATCCCTTTCAAGTGAAATAATTTCTTTGTTTAGATTAACCATGATAAAAAAAACCTTTTGCGTGTGCAAAATTCTCAATTCTTTAATATAATCATTCAGTTGACTTCCACACTTCTCAATTCTTTAATATAATCATTGATTGACTTTGGATGTGCATGAAATCTCTTACCTATTGTTCTAAGGTTTTGAATTTCTGGAACTTGCTAAATTCGGATGCTATCTTTCTATTGTTTTGTTTATAAACTAGCTTGTAAATTTTGATAGACATTGAAACTTGTTTGACTCTATTCACGAGGAAGTTATAAACATTAACCACTCCCCCGCGGCATTTTGAGGTGAAAATTATGTTTCTTGTAATTTCCTGACTTTCCAAACTGCTAAAATCACTCTTCTAATTTGAGCAAAGACCGATTCAAGAGAAATTTGTTTGCTTTCTCCATTTGCGAGTCCTAACAGTTTTGTTAGTTCTTTTTTTTATATGTGCGTGTTTGTGTGTTGTCTACTTTTCATACTTTATGTGAAATTTAATGCTCACTTTATGCTCTTACAGAAAAGATCATTATTTGTGATATAGGGGATTAATGTTGGATCTTTTTTTTGGATTTTCTTATAGGTTGATCTACAAAGAAGCTAAGAATCCAAACTACGAGGTTGGCATACCGCGTATGGTATTTTGAAGCAATCAAGTAATCTTGTATTGATCACCTAGTGTATTGTTTTGAAAGGATCTTATATATTGTATTGTAGAACAGGACAACCCATTTTGTTATTAAAATACTCGACTTAATATTGCAGTTTGTTGTGTTGTTGGTACATGGTATATTTAGATGATTGTCGTCGTATTGATAGTATATGGTATTTTGGTTTAATTGTTGTCGTATTGTTGGTATATGATATTTAAGTTTAATTGTTGTTGTATTGTTTTGCATTGGGACAACGTCTTGTTTTATAATTGTAAATATAGTTGCTGGTTGCGTATGGTATATATAATAATCTGAAAAAAATTAAATCTTAACATCGGTTTCTCTAATATCCGATGTAGAATGCACATCGTCCTACATCGGTTGTCTAAGGGACTGATGTCGAAAGTTACACATTCTACATCGGTTTCTATGATGCCCGATGTTAATTTATTCTCTTTGGATAACATTTTACATCCGTTATATATACAACCGATGTATATTGGATTTCTACATCGGTTATGGACCTGGTGTGGAAAAGTCTCATTTTCAACATCGGCACATTCCACACCTGTTCTATAACGATGTAGAAAGCACCCCAGAGCCAATGTTAAAAACGTGTTTTGTGTTATATAGTTTTTAATGTTATTTTGTTGTTTCTATTAATGTATTGTTTCTATATTATTTTCAATGTGTTTTGTTGTATATATATATATATATATTGGTTTATGTGTATATTTATTGATTATTTATAAGTTTTCTAATATAAAATTGATTATTTAATGGGGCCAAAACTTATTTTTCACTGAAATTTTATTAAATGAAACATGTTCAAAACAACCTTAAAACAATGTCAAAAATCCAGGAAAATCAACAGTATATAAAAATATCCAGAAGAAAAAGGCTGAACGTACAAATGTCCAGAAAAAAACCCAAGAGCGTAAGAATAACTTTTTTTTCAGGTATCTTTGTCCTTATCCCTTATTAATATATGAGCTTGGGGAGTTATTGTTTTGGGCCAATCGAAATTACAATTGGGATCAATATCTGAATATTATTCATCATAAGCCTCCCACTCTCCACCTCTCTTGTATATCTAGTTAATACAAAAATCATTTAAATTTGCTGAATGACAGGATTTAGCAAACTATTTGAGGATCAAACACAAAAACAATCCTGAAAGTCAGCCTAACTACAAAAAAATTCAATTATCTTTTATAATCGCAAATAGTCTCTTGATATTTGTCTCTATTTTATAAATTGCACTCTCAAGATAAATTAATTTTTGGGTAAATACAAACTTCAAGGTTATATTTGTAACACTTTAGGGGATCGATAATTTGTAATTCTGAAGATAACTCGGGACTTATTTGTAATTAGGAAAATCACTCTTTGATGGTGACAAAGCTCTTACCACTTTACCATGAATCTTGAATTGCATGACATTCATTTTCAACCGTTGGATTCAAAGATTTCTTACTATAATCCGAGGAAGATGATTCTGAGGTTGTAACGCTCATTTCTGACTCTGTCCACTTACTCAGCCTAATCTGTTCCAATTCTACTGCAACTTCCATCATAGAAGGTCTCATGTCCCCGTGAAAAGCAAGGCACCTAAAAGCCAATTCAGCCACTTTATCCACTGATGAAATCGTCCAATTATCCCTATCATCTCCCAAAATAAAGGGATCAATAATCTCATCCAAACACCCCCTACCAATCCTGTCCACAGCAACGACCGCCAAATTTATTTCCTATGAAGGCCGACTAAAATCGACCACTCTCAAACCCGTCGCGATTTCAATAAGCACGACTCCAAAACTATAAACATCACTTTTGTCCGACAGCTGGAAATTTTGATGGTACTAAGGATCGAGGTACCCTGGCGTCCCCTGAGGCGCGGTCTAAATGTGGGATGATTCGATCAATCTGAGTCGAGATAGCCCAAAGTCCGCGACTTTCGACTTGTAATTGTAATCCAAGAGAATGTTGATGGATTTTATATCCTTGTGATGGATAGGAAGGTGGATTGAATTATGAAGATATGAAATAGCCTGAGCCATTTCTGAGGCGATTGTTAAACGAACTGGCCAGGGGAGTTTACTGCCTTTTTCTATCTGGAGATGTTGAGATAAGTTTCCGTTCGGCATGAATTCGTAGACGAGAATCTGTTCTTCGTTTTCGATGGAGCAACCTAGGAGCATAATAAAAAAAATTGGATTTCAAAATAATTTGTTAGCTATAAAATGTTGGGTTGTAGTTGTTATTTGGTGTTACGTTTTTCTATCTTCTTCACGTTTCTATTAGTTAGTTGTTGGGTATTGGACGTACACGTGTCAGGGTGTTATTGGATGGTAGAATATGGAGGGAAAATCTGTTATAAATAGCTGTAGCATTTCCCCTGCTTTCTTACGTGAATAAAATTTACATTTCCAGCTTTTCGAATTTCTCTCAAGGCTTACAGATGTATTACTAGCTTATCTTCATGGTACCAGAGCAAGGTTAGCTCATGGATCAATGGCAGATTGGAACGGTGAATATGGCTCAATTGAAGATATATTGAAGATGGATCGGACCATCCAGGCATGAACTCGTAAAAATCAATGTGATCAAATTACCTACATTGGAGTCGTGCGATGCGTTTATCACTAGGTGCGAAATCAAAATTCAGATTTATATATGGAACGGTGACTGTTCCAGAGATGGAGACTGAAGCTTATGAACAATACCAGAAAGTCGATTTCATGGTAATTTCCTGGCTACTTAATGTGATTTCAAAGTATATAGTTGAAGCTTTCATGTATGTTAAAAGTTCTAAACAACTTTGGGATGAACTTGCGGAACGATATGGTGAAAGTAATGGTCCACTTCGTTACCAACTTCAAAAGGAGATTGCAAACTTTACACAAGGTAATCTGAACGTTACCACTTATTACACCAAGTTGAAATGCCTGTGGGATGAGTATGCGTGTATTGTGCAAATTCCTGACTGTACGTGTGGTGCTGGAAAGTCAATTTGTGAAAATGATATGGATATTAAGCTCATGCAGTTTCTCATGGGGTTGAATGATATTTTTGAGCCTGTTAAGAACCAAATCTTATTGATGGATCCACTACCTACTGTGAATAAGGCTTACTCTATGATATTGAAGATTGAGAAACAGAAGTTTGTGCCTAATAGACTTATGGATCCATTGGATACTACTGCACTGATGGCACGGGGAGTTTTGGTAGAGGTGCGCCAGGTTTTAATGCCAATCGTGGCAGAGGATCTGGTAGGATGTTTAACACAACTTGAAGAGGACGAGGTACTCAAAGGAAATCAAAGGAGGAGAGAGCTAAGCTTATCTGTGAACACTGCGGTTTTAATGGACATGAGATGCAGGAATGCTTTAAACTACATGGCTATCCGGACTGGTATAAGGAGTTTAAGGAACAACAGAGGAGCAGTCAATCAGTTAATATGCTTGAGAGTGATTGTGCTAAAGGTATGCAAGGGAAAATGACTGTTGAAATAGAGAATAAGAAGCCCGATGTTCCAGATTTTGATGCAATGATTCAGAAAGCGATTGCAAAGTACTTGCAGGACAAAGTAACTCGGAGATATTCACTCTTTCTCACACATAGTGGACTACTCAGGTACAATGTCTAACTCACATTATGCTTTGTCCTTACTCTCCACACTTGGCAAAGATAGTTGGATTGTTGATAGTGGTGCCAGAAGACATATTTGCTCATACCCTGAGTTGATATCTGATTCTATGTTGATGCCTAATCCTGTTGTGGTTCACCTTCCCGATGGAAATAGTGTATGCATCACACATTTCAGCGTGTGAAGCTCACACATGATATTACTATCACGAATGTCTTGGTTGTACCTACTTTTAAATACAACCTACTTTCAGTCAGCCAACTACTTCTCACTACTAGGATGCAGTGTGTATTTTCTCAGAGTGAGTGTTGGTTGCGGGGCCTTAATGGAGGAAGTGTTAAGGTTGTTGGAAGGGTGTTGCTGGATTGTATGTTATGGAGCTTTCAACTTTAAATGGTGCATTCAGTGGTGCAATATGCAATAAAGGAAGTGTTGGGAAATTTATTGTTTAGATTTTGATGAATGCCATGTAAAACTTAGAATAGGAAGTTGGCACCCCATTTTTTGTTGTAAAAGCGCAATGTAATAAATAGGGCTGGTCAAGCCGAGTTAAGTCGGCTATGCCCAAACATGCAAGAAGACAAATCGGAGACTAGTAGGAAGACTCATTGCGAGACAATTTGAGTTTGGCAAAAGAAGAGAAGACGGAACTCGATGAAGGTGCATTTGAGATAAAGCCGAGTAAAGCATCAATCAAGTCAACTCAAGATAGTCAAGTCTCTAGTTGAAGTGACGGAAGAGTCATTTAATGATTGGAAGTTGACTCTAAGTCACCTCGGGGAAAGCAAGGAAAATGCGGTCAAGTCGAGATAATCGAAAGAGATCCGTTGCACAGAAATCAAGAGAATTACTTAAACCAGTAATATCTCCATGCTACCTTTCTCGGAGTGCTCGGTCACATAAGCGTGCAAGGAAATAAACCAATGGGAAGCACTACACCGTGTCGAGTGCTCTGAAAAAGTCAAGAATAATTCATACGAGGAAGTGGCAATTCCAAGAATCGCGCAACAAGACAAGCCAACGCCCACAAGTGACTTTCAAAAATAAGCCTATCTCTTCAACGGGCAAATTTTTGAAACATCACTATAAAAGGCTGAGGGATGACTCTGAGGATTTTTTTAATGAAAAGATTTTATTGATTACGTGAACCAAAAACATTGGGCTAATATCGAATCAGTAATCAAAATATTCTCAAAATCATTCAAGTTTAATCCTCAAGCCTACACTACGAAGAAAATCAATCCAACACTCACCTGTGAAGGAAAGATAGCTTCAATCGAGTTGAAGAGGAAACTTTAGAAGAAAAGGGGTCTACATTCCACGAAGGATTGTAGGAAGGTTCAAGGTTAGTCTCGAGTTTTTGGAGGGCTTCGTGATCAAATCCTAAGAGCTTGAGCAAGTGAGTGTAGTAGCAAAGCAAATTGCCTGTGAAGAAAGGAGTCGAGAATAAGTGACCAAGGCATCTCAGATCGAGTCCCAAAGGATCAAGTCACCATTTGTGTGATCAAGACTTGTATCCGGATCAACATTACCACTCAAATATCTTGATCAATACTTAGTGGATTCCTCCATGAGTTGGAGAAGAGAGGAGTAGAAGAATTACCCCATCTTGAACCTCTATAAAAACTTATCGTGTCATTTACATTTCAACACTTTAATTCCTGCATCTTATTTATTTAATCACTGACATATTTGCTATCCAATTGATAATCTCTAAGTACTAAAACCAAGTATTAAATCATAACTAAACCAAACTTAAGGGTGTTAAGTCTTCCAATGAAAACAAACACGCTTAAGCTAACGGTGAGTTATTCTATCAACATCTCGGTCGAGTTTTGAGTGACTAACTCTCTTGATTAACTAAATTGGTTGTCCACCAAGGACACAAATTGTATAGTGTCAACTCGAATTTTAAAAAAGGACCAAAAGTGAAAAGTTTGTAAGGTTTATTCAACACCCCCTTCTAAACCTTACACTCACACCCCTTGGGACCTACAAGTGGTATCAAAACTGTTCACAATTGAAGAATTTGATGATTGGAAAATTCGTATGCGGGCTCATCTATCAAAGCATTACATGATGAGATGTGGATAGTGATAGAGGATGGGCCACCGCAAATTGTAAGAAGAGCTATTTTGAAGGTGAAGAGGATTTTGCCCCTAGACCAAACTATGGTTGAAAAATCAAGAACCGAATGGACAAATGATGATGAGAAAAAGATACAACCTGGACAATGTAGCCAAGGACATCCTTTACAAAACCTTGGACAAAGCCATGTTCGATAAAGTCAAATCATGCAAAAAAACGGAAAAAAATCGGGACAAGCTAACATTGATTTGTGAAGGCTCGAACAAATCAAGGAAAATAAATTATCGGTGGTTTGTACAAAAATTTGAGAATTTCAAAATGATTGCAAGAGAAAACCTGGATCAACTGGATTCTCGGTTCACGTAAATCACCAACGAGCTATCGCACTTGGAAAGGAAATATACGAAGGAAATGTGTATGAAGATCCTAAAAAGTCTCGGTGAATGGGAAATGAAGGTCATGGCACCGAGACATTCCATGGACCTATCGAAGACCTCCAACCATGAACTATTCTCGATCTCAAAGACTACAAATTTGAGCCGAGAAAAAAAGATCGGAAGAACAGTTGTGCCCAAAAACTTCTCTAATTGTTAAGGATGGAAAGAGAGCCGAGGTCAAAAAGTCATTGATCCGAAGAAATAGCCACGATGGTTAAAAGGTTCAACAAGTTCTTCAATAAGAACTACAAGAGAGGCAAGGGCGAATCTTCGAGAAGACACTCGGCTCCCTCCAAGTCAAGGGAAGATAGGCCAACCAAGAGAACAGATCATCAAAAACTGAATATAAAAGGGCCGACAATCCAAGAATGGAAAGAGGCGATCAAAAGGTTGAATATCTATCTTTTGAACCAGAGGCAACCAGGTCACTATGCCATTGATTGTCCATATCCCGTAGTCAACAAATACGGGAATGAAGAAGAAAGAAAGGTCTTGAGAGAAAGAAGACAAGAAAAGAAAAAGGCAATCTTGGGGCAGAATGGCAGAGATGACCAAGTCAAGAGACACATTGATTCAGAGAGCCGTGAAGCCGACTACTCAAGTGACGAAGAAGAAGCCCCGATCCGTTTGATGGCCAAGGAACAAGATCAACATTCGATGAAGAAGATGAGGTACACTCTAGCTCATCAAACTCGATTCTAGTGATAGTGACTTGTGACACACACTTCATCACCCACTGATCTTTATGATTCATTAGGCAAAATGATGAAAGATTTTGAACACATTAAATCTCACACACACTACTAAATGGCCTACTCAAGAGCAAAACTCACGGTGACTAAGGAGTTGAGTACTCTAAGTCAAATAGTGATGAGAATAAAAGTTTAAAGGTGAAAATGTCAAGCTAATAGCGAGAAATAGCCGCCACGAAAAGAGGGAGAATGACCTCAAAAATGTGATTGCCTCATTCACTAAGGCATCTAAATCATTGGATGATCTTATTATGAGACAAAGAGAATGTGGAGACAAGACATGCTTAGGATTTAATTCCTCTTGCCATGTCAAACTCCAAAAGTAATTTTGGAAAAAGGATCTTCAAGCAATGAAGTGTCTCAAAAATCCAAAACTCCAAATGGTGCACACACATTCACTCCAAAGCACAATTACAAGCAAACTGGCCTTGGTTATAAAGGAAAAGGAAAACGGCCGAGTTGGGTGCGTTGAGAGAGAGGCAGTGAAAATAAATTCAGCCAAGTTCTCAAAGCAAACTCCAAACAGAATTACTGTAAAGAAGAAAGAAACAGAGCTACCAAAAACCCCAAAAGTTCTATCAAAGAAACACATATGATGGGAATGGTAGAAAATATCCAAGCCAAGTGATTGGAACGATGTGAACTATCGGATAGACTTATGGAATATAAGCCCAAATGGCAAAGGCCTAGAACTCAAGAAAGGCCATTCCAAAAGTATAAGAGCTTTCATCAAAGACACATATGCACCTAGTGACTCCACAATTACCCAAAGAAGGCAATTGCTAAAAACACATATATCTGACATACAAACAAAAGAGACAAATTATATGAACCTAGAATCCCCAAGCAATTTGCCAAAATTAATTATGATTATGGCATCGATAGATGGCAACCCCTTAGAGCCGATCATTTGGCTATAGGCTAGTTGGATCATCTTACAATACTAACCCCTCGGGACCCAGACAAGTATAGGTACCTAAAACTTAATTTCCTTGATTGCGGAGGTTGAAGCAGTGAGTGCCAAGGAACCTGGTACATGGATAGTGGTTGTTCCAAACATATGACAGAAACAAGAAAAATCTGTCAAAATTCAAGGAAGTTAAAGGAGCAAAAGTCATATTTGGAGGAAATAAAGCTCGGGGAGAAATAAGAGGCATTGATCCATCAAAAGAACGGATTAGAAATCACAGATGTTGCATATGTTGAAGGACTCAACTTCAACTTGCTAAGCATCAGCCAACTCGTGTGACAAGGGCTATAATGTTGGATTTAACATGGGTATATGCCAAATCAATGATATTGAATCAAATGAAGTTGTGTTGCAAGGATGCGACAAAAGAACATGTATGTAGTAGATTGGTCAACCGCTACACCCAAAGACTGTCTATTAGCAAAAAATTGAATCAAGTTGGACGAGTCACCTGAATTTCAAAACACTTAACAAGCTTGCGAAGTAATCTTGTGGTAGGTCTTCCGGACTCAAAGATATACAAGAAGGAGAGTATACGTGACGCATGCTAGAAGGGAAAACAGATCAAATCATCATTCAAAGAAAAGACATGCCCATCTTCAACAAGGATATTGTGACACTGCTACATATGGATCTATTTGGTCGTTGAACCAATTAGCATAAGTGGGAAGAAATATACCTTGGTGGTAGTAGATGACTACTCAAGATATACATGGACAATATTCATGTGTAAGAAGAAAGAAACTCTACGAAACTACCACACGATTGATGAAGAGGATTCAAAATGAGAAGAGCCAAACCATTATCAAAATAAGATCAGACAGAGGAACCGAGTTTGTCAATGGTATAATAACTCAATATTGTATTGAAAATGGCATTGGTCATGAACTATCTGCAGCAAGGACTCCACAAACAGAATGGAGTTGCAGAAAGAAGGAATAGAACACTCAAAGAAGCAAAGCAAGGACCATGTTAGTCAAGCGGGGTTACCAAATAGATTTTGGTGAAGCAATCAACACGACTTGCTACACTCAAAACATATGTATGATAAACAGACGGTGACAAAGACTCCTATGAGATTTGGACAGGGAGAAAACCAAATGTTGCATATTTTAGAATATTTGGATGTAAATGCTTCATCCATAACAATGGCAAAGACAATCTAAAGGCTTTCGATGCTAAAGTGATGAATGTATCTTCTTGGGATACTCGGCTCAAAGCAAAGCCTACAGAGTACTCAACAAAGGACTATGGTTGCAGAGGAATCCATTCATGTGGTATTCGATGAGCAAATGTAAATGGAGAAGACATTGAAGAATCGGTGATAAGTGAATCATCCAACCATACGAGAAAAGTCCCTATCTTTCAATTTGAACTTGGAATTATAAACTCGGATGAAGATGAGATAGTGAGTCTCATAAAATCTTTGGAAAATTTGCGGCTAAGTGATTGCGAGAGAGGCGATCAAAGCAACACATTTGCTAGACGGCAGTGAATCCAACTAACTTACTTCAACCTGATGTAAGATGGTGAAAGACCATCCACGAGAACTTGTCATTGGAAATATAAGAAAAGGTGTCAAAACAAGATCGAACTCAACAAGAAGCTATGTTCACATGCTTTATCTCACAAATAGAGCCTAAAGATGTGTTACAAGCATTGGATGACACACATTGGATTCAAGCTATGCAAGAAGAGTGAATTAGTTTGAAAGAAATAAAGTATGGGAGTTAGTTCAAAGACCCACCCATCAAAATGTTATTGGTACTAAATGGGTGTTCGAAACAAGATGAACGAGGAGGGTTACGTGGTAAGAAACAAAGCAAGACTAGTAGCCAAAGGATATTGCCAAGAAGAAGGAATAGATTTTGATGAAACATTTGCTCTGTGAGCAAGATTGGAAGCTATAAGGATGTTTCTTGCCTATGCAGACTCACAAGAATTTTATTGTATATCGAGATGGATGTAAAAAGTGCATTCCTAAATGGTTTATTGGAAGAAGAAGTGTATGTTGAACAACCTCCAGGATTTGAGAAGAAGACTCTTGGAGATAAGGTATACAAACTCAAGAAAGCTCTGTATGGATTGAAACAGGCACCCGGAGCATGGTATGATACTTTGTCACAATTCCTAAGCGAGAATGGATTCACAAAAGGAAAGGTAGATAGAACATTTTTGAGAATTCAAGACAAGAAGAGCATCTTTGCTTGTTCAAATATATGTGGATGACATCATTTTTGGATCCACAAACAAAGAGCTATGTGAAAATTTTCAAACCTCATGCAAAGCAAATTTGAAATGAGCATGATGGGAGAGTGACATTCTTCCTTGGACTCCAAGTAAAACAAGTGAAGGATGGAACCTTCATAAGTCAAACAAAATACACCGAGAGATTTAATGAAGAAATTTAGTATGGAGGAGAAGTTTTACGTGAAAATACCAATGAATACATCGGTCAAAATGGACATGGATGCGGATGGCAAGCACGTAGATCAAACAAGATCTGAGAGCACTTATTGGATCATTGCTTATTATCTCACAAAGCAAGCGAGGCGGACATCACCTTTCTTTGTAGGTGTATGTGCGAGATTTCAATCTGCTCCAAAGAGAGCCATATAGCTGCTGACTAAGAGGATTTTGAGAATTTGAAAGGAAGCGAAGTTGGCTTATGGTATCCAAAGGAAGGTGGATTCAAGCTAATTGGCTATTCGGACTCGACTATCTTTGGATGCGAGTTGTGGAGAAGAGCACTTGAGGCACATGTCAAATGCTTGAAATAGGCTAATTTCTGGTTTAGCAAAAAGCAAAATTCAATAGCCACCTCTGGTGAAGCAGAATACATAGTCTGGGCGGCTATTGCGCCCAAATCCTATGGATGAGGCGGTGAGAGACTATGAAGTTGAAGAAAAGGAAATTCCAATCATGTGTGATAACACAAGTGCAATTGCAATCACTCGAGAATCTGTGTTGCACTCAAGAACAAAGCATATCGATGTCGATATCACTTCATAAGAGATCATGTTGAAAAGAAAAAGGACATCATCTTGGAATATATCTCAAGCGATAAACAGGTTGGTGACATATTCACAAAACCATTATGTGAGTCAAGATTTGAAGAACTCAAGCATGAGTTAGGGTTAATTGAGTGGTGACACTCGGAAGACTCAAAGAAAAGAAATGAAACACAAAAAGAGAAAAAGGATTGAATTCTCAAAATCACTAAATGAATCGGCCATGTCGGAAAGACGACTATCTTGAATTAGTGACAACCGAGTGTTTGAGAGAACTGTGACGAAGAAGAGTTAAATCGACTAAGGGATAAGTTGAGTCATTTATGAGCAAAGTGACAAAAACGCGATCGTTTTTACTAAGCGGGAATGTTTTTAAGAATGACGTCAAAGCATAATGATGATGTGTAGGCAAAAAGTTGCATACCAAGCTTATGATTGAATATAAATCTTTGCCGCATTAAATTCGAGACATTAAATGCTAATCGGCGTGCAAAATCTAAGCCGTTGATTTCGATCACATTTCAAAAACCACCCGCACGTCCTTTCAGAAACCATACTTAAACCATTTTCGTCTGTTTTCTCTCACATATTACCAAAACGTTTCATTTCTATCTCAGAAGCAAAGGCAAAACTCTCTCAAAACCCTATCAATATTCAAATCAACTTCTAAGTTTCTTTTCGTGAAATACTGAAAAATGGCATCAACTTATGATTTCGTCAAGCTAGGGAAGCAAATCCACACTGGGTCTACTGTGGATTTCGAGGGAATGGTCAAACAGGGGTCCGATGACGCCCTCATAAAGAAAATCGCTGAAAAGCTCGAAACGTCCGGGCTGAAACCATTTCTGACGATGGAGTTCTCGATGACCTATGTGGAAGAGGTCGCACAGTTCTACGTGAACGCCGAGATTCACGATGAGGGGATCAAATCCTCTGTTCACGGGAAGGAGTTCATCATCTCTGCCAAGGATCTGGCAGAACATTGCTTACTACCGGCGGAAGGAGCACCAAAAATCGATGAAGGAAGCGTAGACTTGGCTGCTTTGCTTGGAAGGAAGTAGCCAAGACCGACTATCTTGAAAAGATAGTCTACACGACCCAAAAGGGGGGCTTTGAAGGAGGACTACCACAAACTGTTGGACATAGTTGCCAAATGCATAGACATCAAATTTGGCGGCTTTGACTAAATCGTTCTAAAGCAAAACCGATCGTAATGGCTGCGATCATTGAAGAAAAGCAAGTAAAAGGGCTGAGTTTGTCTACAAAGACTGCTGCTAGAATGTAGGGAACAAATCCTTCAAGGAGAATGGTGCATTTGGAGGATCCTCGGGATATGGCACGGTGATTGGCGGTGATGGAGGTGAAAGGAGTCCTCTTCGACATGGAAAGGCGTTCCATGTAAACAAGAGGATGTTCGAGATCAAACCTCTCGGTGCAGTGTAAGAGAGCCCACGCCAAGAGAGGCGATACAAGTGAGGGGGAATCGGTGACCCGAAGATCTGATGTTTCCTCTCCACAAAAGAAGAAAGGCGCCCTACTTGTTTGCTAAGAGAAGCATTTTGCCCTGCAGCCTAAGAAAAACAAATCTGCTCCTCCCCTGCAGTAAGTCGTCTGCCCCGCATGGCCGTGTCTCCCGCCCCAGCGAGCGGCGGCCGAGAAGGAATCTCAAATACCTTCTCCGGTCGTCAAAAAGAGGAGAAGCGATAAGCCAAGACGGCTGCTCCTCGAGAAGAAAACACCAAAGACCCCCGCCGCCAAGGACTCAGAAGACACTCTCTCCGAACCAGAAATCCCTCTGGTACAAACTAAGAGACGAAGAAGAATCATCAAGCAATCCGAACTTGAAAAACCGGCTGAGTCAGCCACTCAGTTGAAACAGAATCGAGAGGCTGGCCTGGAGAAGTAGAGTCTCAAGATATTATTGATCAAGGCGAAACAGAGGCAAATCAAGACCCACCTGTAGTTTGAAAGCGAGACACAAGAAGTAGCCGAGAAATCTAACTCGCTTTGAATGAGAATCGTATCCCTCCCGCAATGGACGCATCCCAGAATAGAGCACCAAAGCTTGCTACCTTCTATCCCTGAGAATGAGGGACATCAAGAAGAAGCTGAAAGAGATGATGATGTGATGATCCTATCCCCACTTTATCCAGACATCCAAAATCGTCTGCGAGAGTGGAGGAAGTGGAAATTGAGTCGATCCAGGGAGCAGTTCCAATGGGTGAGTTTATCGAAGAAGAAGAGGAACGATGAACTTTCTTGGAGTGACCGTTGTGGTCCAAGCATTGGATGAAGAAAAGCGCACGAGATATCTTGCGGATCTTCAAGGACAAGAGAGAAGAGAGACAGCGAGAGGAAGGCGAGGCACGTGAGAAGGCCAAAGATCCGCCCTATCACCGCACCACAGAACACACACATCATCTCCTTGACGTCTTATCGGATAGTGATGAGGATCGGACCTGCCGCTGCCCACGAGAAGAGTTGCAAATGCAACAAGCAATGCACGAATCGAGAATTATTCATGAGAAAAGAATGATGGAGGACCAGGAGAGTCCTCCAAAATACAAATTGGTGAGTTGGACCCAATGGGAGTGGTGCATCATATTGCCATAGTTGTTCTTGCCACCACTTCCCTAGCTCACTCGGAAGAAGGAATTAAGGAACTCGGCGATGAAAAGGTTAGTGGGGACCTCGGCCGAGCAACCCCTAATGAAGGTGAGGTGCCAACTGAACACTCGAGAAACAATGGGAGTTTGGAGACGAGTGAACCCATTCAAGTCACTCGGTGCGGTCGAGGGGAAACTCCCTCCACCGCGAGAAGGTCGGAAGATCTGCAGATGACTCCACAACGAATCTAGGAGGCGAAGTGGAGAAAGTACAAACACAAAAAGGCGATGAAACAAGCAATCCATGGGGTTGAGACTCCAATGGATGCCACCATAGAAGACCCTAAGAACAACACGGGAGTTGACACTGGGCGATCGAAAGTGCAATCCATGGGGTTGAGACTCCAATGGATGCCACCGAAGATTGAGTTTGACAGTTGAGGCCGAAAGGGAGGTCCAATGCCCTTGAGTTGAGACTAGGAGGTAATGAAGGCCAACGGGAGGTTGAGACTTCCGGGGTAAAGAAGTCAAGTAGAGAACATCCCTCCTCCTATCATTGATCCATCGAAAAGGAGATTAGCGCACTTCACGACTCCCAGGATAATCGATGTAACCTTTCTAGGATCGGAAGAAGGCGATGAAGATGAGTCATCCCGTGGATCGATCCAAAAGACTCGGTGAGGATGTTCCAACCACGAGCAAGTCGACCTCAAGACTACTCATCAAACTTTCAACTTTGATGATGAGCCATCCATGGAAGTCTCATCATCGTCCGATGACGCTTCCGATAAGGCCGAGGAACAGTCAACTCAATTGAAGAAACCATTTGAGAGACCGACGAGGTGTTGTTAAGACAAGTGAGGCTCGGCAAGTCGGGTCAACTTCACAACAAACCCCCCGCAAGAGTCCACTGCGCGAGGCTCCCCAAGCCGCAATCGAGGTTCGGCTCCACAGGGAACTTCACGCGCACCACTCATCATTGAACAAATCCCGTTGCCCGTGATGATTCGTAGAATCATTTCCCTTCTCTCGGAGGTGCCCGACCTCCCGAAGAGTCGAAAACGATCTAGTGACTATGATTTTGATGTTGCTTGGCCATCACCGCAATGAGATAGAACAATGAAGTTCGGGAGGTGTTCAAAGCATTATTTGCGAAATTGAAGCGGATGGAGAGGCACCAGGCCTCGATGGACATGAGACTGGATAACACAGATGCCAACCTTATCTGCGACTTGAGAGGCATAATAGTCGAGAATCGGGAGTGGTGGCAACAACAAACAAACAATGCGCGTGAAACAAGTTAGATATTTGAACATTGTTCAACAAGGCATTGTCCGGGAGCCGAGAACGATGATGCAAAGACGAAATTGAGAGAACACATTGAGCACATGCATGAATCTCACCTTCTTGAGATAAAGCTGCTGCGTGAGAAAAATAAGAATGAGCTCCTGCGTATGGAAGAAAACATGGATAGAAAATTCAGCCTTTTCTTATTTGAGATGAAGTTTAAAAAAGTGAATCCAACGCTACTCGTTCTAAGTTTCGTGCAAAGATACACCACACAGACTCGAAGCGAGAACTCGGCTATCGCCAGACTCGACTTCCGCTTGCTAGTATGTTTCAGGGGTTCCTCTCTCCTTTGATGATGCCAAAAAGGGGAAGAGGAATACCTTAAAGCGCTAAAGAGATCGAAGAAAGTTTGAAAAGGAGGAGAAGCGGTGTGAAGGGAAAGACAGTGAGGAAGTTACAAGGGAAACGAAAGGAAAGTCCGTTGAGGGGGAAGAATCGAGAGATGAGACCTTAATGATTGCACAAACCCCAACAAGGTCTTGTCTGGTGATATTATCAAACAAACTCCAGTGACTGCCACTCCAACACTCTGTTGCATCTATGGTTGAAAAGAGAAAGACGATTGAAGCGAGGGATGGAGGAAGTGGAAGGAAGGTTGAATGCCCGAGTTATGGACATCTTGAAACAACATGGAGGCATTCCAAAGTGAAGCAGAGACACTTATGCCATCTCGGATGTCGGGACCGAGCCAAGATCGAGTTGATGAATTTAAAACGCTTGCATATGAAGGATACTTCGCAAACATGTCTATGGCTCAAGCACGGGACTTATCTGGGAAAAGGGTCTCACGTTATGTGAAGAAGGACAGCGAGCGACAGACTACCGGCGGCCACTCTGCTAGTCACTCCATTTGGAAAGAAGAAGACCCCAAAGATACAATACACGCCCAGAGGAAAAGGTAGAGGAAGAAGCCGGTGGTGAAGGAAGAAGTTTCAGACTAGGCCTCTGCCCAAAAACATTGAGTACATAGATCCAGGCAAGAAATGAGGGATCTACTGGGCTGGTCTTGACCAAGTAGCCAATCTGCAAGTGGCCAAAAACAATATTGAGTATGTGAAAAGAATCGAAGAAGAAAATAAAAGACAAACTCAGCTATGGGAGGAGAGACAAGAGAGATTAAGAAGAGATGAAGCTGCCCGGAAGGCATATGAAAAGAAGAAGAAGAAGGCTGAAGATGAGAAAAAGAGAAGAAGACCAGAAGATGAAAGAAGGAGGCAACGAAGGAGATGAAGTGTTGCTGTCCACCCCTTCATGTATTTTACTATGTAAATACATACTATGTAAGTCTTCTGTAATAAATCTGTAAATTCTCTTTTTTTTTGCGTAGACATAAATGTTTGCTTTGATACACCTTGTAAATTGATTGTGTAAAAGAACAAGAATGTTATGATCAATAAAAGGATTGATTCTACGCATACATTCTCTGTGAATGCACTATCTGTATGTATCTTTGCTATTTACATTTTGAATGTTTTAAGTTTTGGCATCATCAAAAAGGGGGAAATTGTTGGGAAATTTATTGTTTAGATTTTGATGAATGCCATGTAAAACTTAGAATAGGAAGTTGGCACCCCATTTTTTGTTGTAAATTGCATTGTAATAAATAGGGCTGGTCAAACTGAGTTAAGTCAGCTATGCCCAAACATGCAAGAAGACAACTGGAGACTAGTAGGAAGACTCCGCTGCGAGACAGCTGAGTTTGGCAAAAGAAGAGAAGATGGGAACTCGACTAATGGTGCAGCTGAGATGCAGCTAAGTAAAGCATCAGTCAAGTCAACTCAAGATAGTCAAGTCTCTAGTTGAAGTGACAGAAGAGTCATTTAATGATTGGAAGCTGACTCTAAGTCACCTGGGGAAAGCAAGGAAATATAGTCAAGTCGAGATAACTAAAAGAGATCCGTTGCACAGAAATCAAGAGAATTACTTAAAAAAGTAATATCTCCATGCTACCTTTCTCGGAGTGCTCAGTCACAGAAGCGTGCAAGGGAAATAAACCAATGGGAAACACTACACCGTGTCAGTGCTCTGAAAAGCTGAAGAATAATTCATACGAGGAAGTGGCAATTCCAAGGACTGCAACAAGACAAGCCAACGACCACAAGTGACTTTAAAAAATAAGCCTATCTCTTCAACGGGCAAATTTTTGAAAGATCACTATAAAAGGCTGAGGGATGACTCTGAGGATTTTTTTAATGAAAAGATTTTATTGATTACCTGAACCAAAAACATTCAAGCTAATATCTGAACTGTAATCAAAATATTCTCAAAATCATTCAAGTTTAATCCTCAAGCCTACACTACAAAGAAAATCAATCCAACACTCACTTGTGAAGGAAAGATCGCTTCAATCAGTTGAGAGGAAACTTTAGAAGAAAAGGGGTCTACATTCCACGAAGGATTGTAGGAAGGTTCAAGGTTGAACCAGTCTCGAGTTTTTGGAGGGCTTCGTGATCAAATCCTAAGAGCTTGAGCAAGTGAGAGTAGTAGCAAGCAAGGCATTTGCCATGTGAAGAAGCTGAGTCGGACGAGAAGCCGGTGAGTGACCAAGGCATCTCGGTCGAGTCCCAAAGGATCAAGTCATTTGTGTGATCAAGACTTGTATCTGTCTGTTACCACTCGTATCCGATCAATACTTAGTGGATTCCTCCAGGAGTTGGAGAAGAGAGGAGTAGAAGAATTACCCCATCTTGAACCTCTATAAAAACTTATCGTGTCATTTATATTTCAGCACTTTAATTCCTGCATCTTATTTGTTTAATTCACGACATATTTGCTATCCAACTGATAATCTCTAAGTACTAAAACCAAGTATTAAATCATAACTAAACCAAACTTAAGGGTGTTAAGTCTTCATAAAAACAAACCACGAGTTAAGCTAATTTAGTCTTAACAAATTGGTGAGTTATTCTATCAACAACTCGATCGAGCATTTTAGTGACTAACTCTACTGATTAACTAAATTGGTTGTCCACCAAGGACACAGCTGTATAGTGTCAACTCTGAATTTTAAAAAGGACCAAAAGTGAAAAGTTGGTAAGGTTTATTCAACCCCCCTTCTAAACCTTACACTCACACCCCTTGGGACCTACAAGAAGGACAACTAATTTGATTGTATGGCATAGGAGACTTGGTCACACATATTTTTCATGTTTAGAACATATTGATTTCCTCAAGTTCCAGTATAATAAAAGTGTTATGGATTCTTGCAGTGTTTGTCATACAGCCAAACAGTGTAGGCTATCATTTCCTAAGAGTTCTATTCAGACACATAGTTGCTTTGAGTTAATTCATGTTAACATTTAGGGTCCATATCATGAGCCATCCGTTACTAATACATCTTATATGCTGACTATTATTGATGATAATACAAGAGCTACCTGGATCTATTTGATGAAATATAAATCTAAGGCTATTACACATCTGCAACATTTTATACATTATGTAAAAACACAATTCAAGAAGTCTGTGCAAGGTATTAGATCAGATAATGGTGCAAAATTTCTATGTCATGATGCTCATGAATTGTTTGCAAGAGAAGGGGTCATGCATCAACGTTCTTGTCCTTACACTCTACAACAAAATGGTGTTGTGGAGAGAAAGCATAGGTATATACTTGAAGTTTCTCGTTCCTTGTTATTTCAATCAAGGATTCCTAAGAAATTTTGGCCTTACACGTTGTTAACATCAGTTCATATCATTAACTCCCTGGCTAGTGCCTTGCTTGGGTGGAAGTCACCTTATGAACTGATCCATGGTGAACCACCTAAATATGAAAGATTTAAAGTATTTGGCTGTTTATGTTATGCATCCAATCTCAGTCCTCATAAAGATAAGTTTGCACCTAGGGCGTTTGCGTGTGTTTTCCTTGGGTATGTGCCAGGTGTGAAGGGGTATAGGCTATATAATCTTGTTACTAAGGCAGTACTTGTATCCAGGGATGTTCAATTTTATGAATCTCAATTTCCTTTTCATGAGATTTCTGAATTTTCTACGGAAATACCTCTACCTCTAGCCATACCAGATGATGCAGCCGATTCACCTACGACAGCTGAGTTTGATACAACTGACATACCAATAACAGTTGAGTTCGACATTCCTCCTGCAGCTGACTTACCTGATGACCTTGGTAAGGGAAAAAGAGTTAAAACTAGGCTTCATTGGCTTGATGAGTATATCACACAAGTTGGAGAGAGTACTGTTTCATTATTCCATTGTCTCGACGCTTGCTTTAATCCATAGAGACTACGTCTAAGAAGACACACTTCCACCGGCTTCGCCTTAAAATACCCTTCAAGGGGAAGCATGTAAACCTCTTCATCTAAAAAACCATGCAAGAATGCATTATTGATGTCAATATGGTGTAAGGGCCAACACTGATGTGTTGCTAAAGCAATAAGCATCCGGACTGAGATTGTTTTAGCCACTGGAGAAAAACTCTCAAAAAAATCAATACCTTCAACCTGTAAGTATCCCTTAGCCACCAAACGAGCCTTATATCTTTCAATGCTTCCATCTGGGTGTCTTTTGATCTTGTAAACCCATTTCGAGCCAATAGCTTTCTTCCCAGCTGGTAGAGAAGTTAGTTCCCAAGTCTCATTATCCTCTAGTGCCTTAAGTTCCTTATTCATGGCTTCAACCCAGCCTTTGTCTTTTGCATCCTGTGAGTAAGTGGATGTCTCACAAGAAGAGTCAGTTATCTGAGCCAAAAAAGCTGTGTAGGAGGGTGATAGGAAAGGACTACTCTGATGGGGAAAGCATTTCAAATCATAAGGTGTAGGGTTCTGTATTTGTGCAAGACCACCCTTTGAAATCTCTGGTAAACCAACTTGCACTGAGTTAGTAACATAATATGGTAGCCATCTAGGCTGAGTCTTGACTCTGTGTCCTCTTCCCCATGTTCTCAGTGTTCTTATGTGCATTAGATGTAACTGGATGCTGCCTTGCTGAATCAATGTCAATGTGTGTGTCATCATCTTCTGGAAAGTCAGGGAATGACATGGGAAGAGGTAACTCCACAGAAGGAGATGCGATGGCATGGAAGGGAAACTGATGTTCATAGAAGATAACATCCCTAAAAATGAAAACAGTTTTGGAAGAAAGATCATACAATCTGTAACCTTTTACCCCTGTAACATAGCCAAGGAAAACACATGCAGAAGCTCTTGGTTCAAACTTTCTTCTATGTGGCCCAAGTGTAGATGCATAGCACAGGCACCCAAAGACCTTAAATCGATCATATCTTGGCATTTCTTTGTTCAACAATTCATATGGAGGTTTCCAACCCAATAGTGCACTAGGTAATGAATTCATAATATGAATTGCTAGCTAAAAGAGTATAGGGCTAGAATTTTTTTGGAACTCTTGATTGGAAGAGCAGTGCTCTAGCTATCTCAAAATTTGGCTATGCTTCCTTTCCACAACTCCGTTCTGTTGTGGAGTGTATGGACATGACCTCTTATGCAATATGCCCTTAGTAGAAATTGTTTTTTGTAATTCAGTGCTCAGAAACTCTAATCCATTATCAGTCCTGAACCTCTGCACTATCTTTTGGTACTGAGTCTTAACAACATTTATGAACTGTTGTAGCTAATTTTTGGCCTCTGACTTGAACTTCATGAGGTAAATCTAGGTTGCTCGAGTGCTATCATCCACAATTGTAAGCATATATGAAGTGTTAGTAACTGAGGCCTCATGATAAGGACCCCAAATGTCCACATGTATCAGTTCAAAAGCATCATGTGTTTGTATTGAACTATGTGGAAAAGTCAATCTACATTGTTTTGCTTCATGACAAGTATTACAAATCTCCAAATCATCCTTATTACATAAATGTCTCAGAAAATCTCTATGCTCCAAACAACTCAAAGAGGTATGCCCTAGCCTTTTGTGCCAAACAATTAAATCAGATGACTGAGCACCAGTAATAGTACTTCCTGCAAATGCTGAACTTTCAAAGACATAGAGTCCAGCCAATCCTTTTCCCACAACCTTCAATGTTCTCCCCTTAGGGTCCTGCAACCAGCATCTATTCTGAGAAAAAATACAATAAAGTTGATTCCCTTCTAGCAAGACTCGACTCACGACAAGAGATTGTATTTGAACTTTGGAACAATCAACACATTAGTTAAGATTATCTCATCAGACAACTTAACATCCCCAGCATGTGTAACTATCACATTACTCCCATCAGGTAAGTGCACAGCCACATGGTTAGGCATCATTGTAGAGTTCTCAACCAATGAAGGTGAAGAGCAAATGTGTCTACTAGCTCCAGTATCAACAATCCAACTATCCTTACCAAGTTCATGAAGTAATGAAAGTGCAAAATGAGTTTGGTACTTATTACCTGAACAATAAACAAAATGTGAGAAGGAGTGTGTGTCTCCTGAGGTTGTGACAGCTTGTCCAGATAGATACTTTGCAATTTCCTTTTGAATCATAGCTGCAAAGTCTGGCAACTCAGGCTTCTTAGCTTCCTCTTCTTCCTAGGCCTAGATTCAACAACATTATCAACCATATTGACTGACTGAGATCTCTGTTCTTTCAACTCTTTATACCAATAAGGATACCCATGCAACTTGAAGCACTCTTTCATCTCATGACCATTGTATCCACAGTGATCACAAATTAGTTTGGCCATTTCTTCCTTTGATTTCCTCGGTGCACCACTGCCTCTACCATATGCAACATGATTTCCCACAGATCTGTTAGATCCTCTGCCATAGGTCATGCCTAGTTTATTATTTCCCCTACCAAAAGTACTTCGAGCTAGCATCACATTAGTATCCAGAGGATCAAGTACCTTGTGCACTGTTTTTTGTTTTTCAACTTTCAAAATCATTGAGTATGCCTTGTTCACTGTTGGTAAAGGATCTATAAAAAGGATTTGATTCTTTACAGGCTCAAAAACATCATTAAGTCCCATAAGGAATTGCATTAATTTGATATCCATATCATTTTCACACATAGCCTTACCAACTCCACACATACACTCCGGCAATTGCACTAAGCACGCATACTCATCCCACAAGCACTTCAACTTTGTAAAATAAGTAGTCACATTAGATGTACCTTGTGAGAACGTTGCAATTTCTTTCTAAAGTTGATAACGCAGTGGTCCATTACTTTCGCCATACCTCTCAGCTAACTCGTCCCAAAGTTGCTTGGAACTTTTAACATACATGAAAGCTTCTACAATCTCCTTTGAAATAGCATTGAGCAGCCAGGAAATCACCATAAAATCCACTTTCTGATATTGTTCATGTGCTTCGGTGTGAAGATCCGGAACAGGAACCGTTCCATAGATGAATCCTAATTTCAACTTAGCTCCGAGAGCTAACCTCATTGCACGACTCCAGTGCAAGTAATTCGAGCCTGTGAGTGGATTCGTAACTAAAACCATGCCTGGATGATCAGATCTATGCAAGGAGAGAGGATCTAAGTCTTTGGCGTAAACAAATACCATCTTCGTAGCACTTTCCTGTTCCAGATGTTCACCTTCTTCAACTTCTAAGAGATCATCGATTGTATTATGGCGGCGAGCCATGAATTAATCCTGCTCTGGTACCATGTTGATAAGCTAAAAATGTGGTACGAAAAACTCCATTGGAGAAAGCAGAGCAAATATCTTCCTTTTATTTATGTATTCCAAAAATCTAATGAAGAAGAGAGCAATAGACAGCTTTTATACAAGTGCAATTCCCTCCAGATTCAATCCAACCAATGAGCGCCTAACACGTGTGTAACTAATGCATGATGAGCAACTAATAAAATCGTGTGAGAAAAAACGTGAAAAGGAGCAGCAACTAATAACAACAACTAATAACAGAAAATAACCACCACCAACTCAACACACGCCGTCGGCGGTATTCTGATTACGCATAAGGATGGCGTTGCGAGAATTGGGGGCGTAGTTTTGGGTGAAGAGGCGGCGGAGCGCCTCCACGGGACGGCCGCAGGTCGTAGGTTGCAGGAAGGTTGATTAGATTTGTGTCTCCGGTGATGGATTGAACGGGGAAATCGGCCGCGAGGATGGTGGCGTTGGCGGTCCAGTTTAGCCGGATTTGGCAGTCGGAGGAGAAGGCGAAAGGAAAGGGGAGTTTTTGCGCACCTCATGTTTGGTTGCATGTTGCTGCTTCTGGCGTTGTACCTTGACCAAGAAATATTGTAACAAAGAGGATTAAAGTTGAGAATATTATTTTCATTTTCGAGAATCTGTTTATATATATCTGTGTAATTTTAGACATTTTGTTATGAAAAAAGAAGTGTGATATGAAGATTTGGATATCTTAATATTTAAGAATGTAAAAGTTCAATACTATCTGGTTGCTCCCAAATATGACCTCCTCTCGCCGATCAACTTCCAAGACGAACTCCTCCACGAGACCTGGACAAGGGGGGCCAGAGGGGGGCTCCGGGGTACGCTCTCCGATGCTTAAGTCAGTGACTTGGAAGAGAAGCAAAAGGCAAGAGAGAGAAAGAGCAATGTAACAGTAAAATAATGAGATTAGGTTTAGAATGAACCTTGGCTTCAACTTTTATACCTTAGCTAGGATTAGGGTTTCCGTAAAATCTGGGATTCCGTTACGATTTGGTGTCATAGTCATCATTAGGTTAGGATCGGATCCCCTAAAAACCCTAATTTTACGCCCTCAAGTCCCCAGTCCCGAACTGATCTGAGGGACGTCGGGTCCATGTATTAATATTTCACCTTTAAAATCTCTAAGGCATTCTTAGAGTCCCATACACCTTTGGGCAGAGCTGAACCCCAGTTCAGCCTCTTTCCTCATATCCCCGAGGTCCCTTTAGAATGCAACAGATCAATTATGCCCTTAAAGTACAACAGGTCATCTCTAAGCATATGAGGCTTAAGAGATCGGCCCAATACAACAAGAGTTATCAGTTCAGCCCCACGTTCCGGGCTTAGCAGGTCGGCCCAATAAGCAAGGCCTTACACAGGTCGGCCCAATACTATGGGCCTTATCGAATCAATCCAGTGCTCAGGGCTTAACAGGTCGGCCCAATACATTGGGCCTTATCAAATCAGCCCACTGCTCGGTAGGTCAGCCCACACCATATTCTACCCTTATCAATTCCTCCCCCCAACTATGGGTAGATCTGTTTCAACCATAGTTGCTGGTAGGTTGAGCTGACATGTTCTTAGGGTTTGGGTTTTTTCAAATTCTCGCCGCCCTTTGGCTTTTCAAATTCCTGACACGTTGATGTGACTGAAAGGACGTCCTTTCATTTCACTGACGCTTCGTGAACCATGCGATGTCCCCTCGGATACCGAGACAACCCTTCGTGTCCTTCTTCTCCTTATAAAAACCACTTTTCCCCTCCATTCTTCACTTTTTACTCTTTCAAATTACAGAGCATTCCTTAAAGTGGACATATTTTCCCTCCGGCGAAATTCTTCAGATTCCGGCAAGCTTCGAACCCCTACATGTTTAAGCTCCAGACTATTTCTCTCCTTCAAACCCCTACTTCCATCCAGTAAGTAATCCTTTTCTTCCCCTTTCTCTTACCAGTTTTTTTTTTCGTTTACCTTAAATTATGGCATCCTGTTCTTCTCCTTCAACACCATCGGACCCATATGTCGCCGATTTAGAACGGTGGGCCATCGAAATGGGTTCTGGCTCACAACCTCTTTCCCTTACCAGAGTCTATCCCTCGGATCCAGATGCTACCGAGTTCAGCTCTGATTCGGGCCCGAACTCTGATACCATAGAGATCCGAGCTCCGAGTTCGGGTCCTCTGCCCGTATACCCTCATGACTTCAGAGAGACTACCCTTACAACATCCAATCTCCAAACTATAAAAAGAAGTGCCAAAATTCCTTCCACCTTCGAACTTTCCTTACCAAGCAGCTCAGATTGCCCTAACCGACCTCCACCCAATGCCTTAGCTTTCTTCACAGGTTAGATAGAGGGTGGCCTCAGATTTTCCATTCATCCATTTTTGGCCGGGGTTTCCGACCTCTATCGTGTACCTCTCAACCAGTTAGCCCCCAATTCCTTCCGCATCCTTGCTGGTTTCTTAATATTAACCAAATATTTAGAAATAGAGCCTACTCTCGAACTATTTTTTGCCCTGTTCCAAGTAAAGAGCTCGACCACCAAGGGTCTCTTCTATATTACATCCCGAGGTGACGCTCAATTTTTGAGAAAATATCCTTCCTCCAATAAATTCTGGAAGGATAAGTATTTTTTCATCTCTTCTCCCCGAGCTTGGGGGTTTCCTATTGCCTGGACTTGGAGCCTTCCTTTCCAGTGTAAACGTAACCCCAAAGATCGGTCTCCCGAACTCCAATCCTTAATAAATAATCTGACCTTAGTCAAATATGAACTTTCCCATCTCATAACTCCATCTCTTTTGTACTACTTCGAGCTGAGCCCCATCATGGCTCCTCTGCCCTGTGATATTGGTAATTATTATTTTTTCATATTTAATTCACTTCACTCTTATCCCTTGGCTAACCTTTTCTTATTGTGCAGACATGTTTATGGCACAAATGGTTGCTGAGAAGGAGGAGGAGGAACGACAAGCTGCCTCCAGTTCGCTCCCCCCTTCCACTGGTGCTACTGCTGCAGGCCAAGGAGGTCAGGCTTCTCCACTTCGGCGCCTGACTCGGCCGCTATTGTAATAGCTGACCTCACCAGTCCCGAGGCTCATCCTACCATCCGACCTCCTTCTCCTAAGAGATCGAGTGCTGGTACCAGTGCCAGCGCAGCCAAGAAGGCTAAGACTACCACCACTCCGACTGCTCCTCTCACTCTCTCTCACACCCCTATTCATACACCCAACCAGACCTTCTTCACGGGGAACTCCATCCTGAAGAATACCGACGGTATTTTTGCCACCCAATATGTCCAAGGCAACTGCCCGAACCCCGACCGAACTGCCTTAGAGAAGCTCAGTGATGCTGAGCTGGTGAGCGCATTTTGCCTAAATCATTCAAAGGCAGAGGCACAGCTCGCTGCCCTGATCTCCCGAGCTCGAGTCGGTTTCGCCGATCCCTCCATCGTTACTGAGCTCAATGCTGCCAAGAAGGAGTGCGTACGACTGAAAGCTCCGGAGACCAAACTCATGGAAGAGGTGCATCGCTTTAAAGAGAGGGAAGAGGTCCATAAGGCCACCGTGGCTTCTCTTGAGACCAAGATAAAGGCTTTGGAGACCGACAATGCTGGTTTCAAGACCAATATGTCCAAGGCAACTGCCCGAACCCCGATCGAACTGCCTTAGAGAAGCTCAGTGATGCCGAGCTGGTGAGTGCATTTTGCCTGAATCATTCAAAGGCAGAGGCATAGCTCGCTGCCCTGATCTCCCGAGCTCGAGTCGGTTTCACCGATCCCTCCATCGTTACTGAGCTCAATGCTGCTAAGAAGGAGTGCGTACGACTGAAAGCTCGGGAGACCAAACTCATGGAAGAGGTGCATCGCTTTAAAGAGAGGGAGGAGGTCCATAAGTCCACCGTGGCTTCTCTTGAGACCAAGATAAAGGCTTTGGAGACCGACAATATGCTAGTTTCAAGACCGAGGTGAGCGATCTTCAAACCCGCTGCACTGTAATTGCCTTGCTTATCTACGGAATCTATCATATATTGCGGTTATACTATTAATACTTGAAAAATGGAAAAGTGCAATTGTCGTTGCGATCATTATCTAGAAAGAGATTAAACGAATATTTAATTGTAACTGAGTTGATTGATATTTGTAACCTAAACAATTGATTTGAAATCAAATCCCAAGAGTCACACTCCATCCAAGACCTTATACTCAAAACAACAAAAAGAGATCAAAAAACTTCGAGATTATTGAGACAACTACGAGATCCTTGAGAGCATCTGTTGCTTTGTTGCAAGAGTTCTCTAAGTCTAACCAATAGATGGATGGTCAAGTCCAAACGTTATAATTAATTAATGTTAAATTTAGGCAACTTGGTACAACTCACACTTAAAACGTACTGGAAGGGTGATGACTAAGTCTACCAATTATAGATGGATCAACTCTAATATTAATTAAATTCGGAGGGACATAATAAGACTCACACTTGAAGCGCAAATATTATAATTAATTAATGTTAAATTCAGGGGGAATAGAAAATTAGTACAACCCACACTTGAAGCATGTCCAATATAAGGGAACAGTACTAGTAACCCAAGTAAGGTTTCATTAAATCAATTGAGGATAAGAGCAGTAAAAAGAGCACAAATATATTATCAATATTCTTTTATTTTAGTACAAATCATGGGTAGAGAAAAACAGATTTTCGGGTAAAGTTTTTAAATCAGTAAAATAAAAATAATTTTTTAGGTTGCAAAATTAATTTGAGTATAAAACTTCATTATTCTTCCTACGTAGGATAGTGAAGTTCTTTTGAAACACTTCTATTGTGCTCCACTGTACATATTTATACAACAATATGTATAAACAAAAATCTATCTTAGTCAATTAGTATTCTTCCATAGTGTCCCCATAGCTCCAAGATCAGCGCTTAAGATCATTTTTCCTTTTGGTTAGAGTGAAATGTTTCGTTTTAAATAGAACGATAAGAGGAATAAAAATTAGTTATAAGAGTGATAAGCAAGATAAATTGAGGCTTAACTCGTACGTTTAAACTTTTTTTATTGTAAAATGCAATACACTGTATTATATGTAAAGATACAACAATCCCCCTCTAATTTACATATAATCTATATCTATATCTATATCTATCTATATCTATTCTATATCTATATCTATACTATCTTAAAAGTGTGAATATTTCTTGCAATTTTTTATTGGACAAAAATACCCTTTAGACATAGTAAAATTTTAGGATAACTAAGTAATTTGATATTTATATTTAGCTTCTATTTGTTCAATTATATGACAATGTGACCTTTTATATTCGACATTTTAAAAGTATTTATTCTTTCAGCTATAACTCTTAAAATATTTTGAATTTTCAAATAATATTAGCTTCATATTAAACTAGATTTCGAGAGCTTTCTAACCATATGTCATAAGCATATATAAGGATTTCACATGAGAAACTTTTAACGTTATAATGTTCAACACTACGTAAAAATAAAGAATTCATGTTTTCTATAGTTTTGTTATTTATTTAATCTTTTTTGTTTAATTATAATATGAGAGATGCTCATTATAGCCAAAAAAGATTTCAGAATCTGAAAAAATATTTTTATAATCATAACACTAAGAATACTTTAAATATCTTATAAAATAAATTTCAAATTTAAACTAGGTTTCAAAATCTTCAACTATGTGTTCTAAACATATACATAAGTCGTTATAGAAGAAAATTTTAACTATTTAACTTTTAGTATGATGAAAAATTGTATATTTCTTATATTCTTTTAAATTTTCTCAATAATTAAATATGTATATTATAATTTATAAGAAAATATCAAAATTAGAATATACACGATAAGAAAAAATAAAATAAAAAATATTGTAGGTGGTTTAGATGCTAATAAAAAGTAGAGAAAATATATAATTCCTTTATGGTCGAAAAATTCTTCCTCAATTAGTAATATGAAATCTAAAAATTAATTTATTGATTGTTATTAAAGAATAATATTGAAAACAAGATAATTTCATATATTATTTTTATGGCAATTTCATGTATATTTTATTTTAATTAGCCATATCAGTAAAATAAAAAGTTCAAAATAAAAGGAATAAAATTTACATGGAAAAAAAGGCATACAAGAACCAAAACAAGTTTGTCGCAACAAAAACGCTACCTTTTAAATTTGACTTTTACTTAATTTTTTGTATATAACATTATAAGTTTTAGTTTCTAATTTATTGCTTTTAATATATTTTTTAATCATAACACTAAGAATACTTTAAATTTCTTATAAAATTAATTTCAAATTTAAACTAGGTTTCAAAATCTTCAACTATATATTCTAAACATATACACAAGTTATAGAATAAAATTTTAACTATTTAACTTTTAGTATGATGCAAAATTGTATATTTCTTATATTCTTTTAACTTTTCTCAATAAGTAAATATGTCTATTATAATTTATAAGAAAAAGATCAAATTACTACACGATAAGAAAAAATAAAATAAAAAATATTTTAGGTGGTTTTGATGCTAAATAAAAAGTAGAGAAAATACATAATTCCTTTATGGTCGAAAAATGCTTCCTCAATTAGTAATATGCAATTTAAAAGTTACTTTATTGATGGTTGTTAAAGAATAATATTGAAAACAAGAGAGTTTCATTTTTTATTTTTATTATAATTTCATGTATATTTTATTTTAATTAGCCATATCAGTAAAATAAAAAGTACAAAATAAAAGGAATAAGATTAACATGAAAAAGAAAAAAAAGCGAACAAGAACCAAAACAAGTTTGTCGCAACAAAAACATTACCTTTTAAATTTTAACTATATGTGTTAATATGACTTTTACTTAATTTTCTATATATGACATTATAAGTTTTAGTTTCTAATTTATTATTTTTTAATATATTATGATTTCAATCTTTAGATTATCTTACATCCTATAAATTTTAAGAACAAGTGCAAAAAAGTGTTAAAAGTCGTATATATAAATTTATAAAAAAAAATACAAAAGACAAACTTAATAAAAAAAAATCCATATGTATTAAATTGACATTTGTGATAAAACTTGAATGTCGTTTGAAAGTTACACCCTTAAAAATTATAAGTTTAAAATATCAATATGATACATATTTATAATAAAAATGTATATCAAAATAATTAAATTTTAATAAAATGGTGTGAAAGAGTGAAACATGAGCTAAAAGTGGATTAGTCTAAAAGATCATATCTGCTATGCAAAAGAATAAATAAGTAAACTTATTTGATATATAACAATTTGACTACTAAAAAAGTAATTATATATTACAAATTATATATTAATTCAAATACTAACATAACATTCATAAAAACTAAGTAAATTAAATAATTACAACAAATAAGAGTGAAAACTAAGAATAAAAAATATTGAAAACTTAATGGTTATACTTGACATTAATGGGTTGAGATTGATCTAAATAATTTTGGGTGTTAATCTCACATACATAGATAGTTTAGGATTTAAACCAAATGAAACATATTATAAAGATTTGAAAGAGTAAAAGTAAATAGTTAAAAAAATATGTGGGTCATAGCTGTGAATTCTAAAGAAAAATTAAATGGCTTTCATATAATATGTATAATTTGATATTTTCGATAAAATAAATAAACTAAACTTATTTAATATGAAATAGTTTGATATAAAGATTAATATTTCATAAATTACATGTTAATTTATGTACCAATATAATGATCAAAATATTCAAAATAATATTTATGTATATTATATATAATAAAAATTTGAGGGAAGTTACCATGTTTAGTGCCAATTAATATGAATTATTCCGGGCATAAGGAGGCGGAAGAGAATAGTTAAAGGGGTTTTTTAACATTTTATATCCAAATTTTTGGCAACTATATTTTCTTATTTGATCAAAATTGAATCAAAATTTTAAATAAAGATTAAAGTATTATATACCATTTTCTCAATAAAGGCACTAAAATAGATTGATAATTATATTTTACAACAAATAATATGATTTTGTAAACGAGATTAAATGAGATCAATTTTAAATTTACAATATGTTCAAACAAATATAGATTAGTTTCAGTATATTAAGAATAATTGTAATTTTCATAACTATACGACTCACAATATTTACAACAATGTAAATATTAATATAATCAAAATAGCCAAATTCAATTGCAAGTACAAACTCTAATAGTATAACGCATCTTTCTAAAACTTTATGAAATTTAAAAAACTATATTAGTTTTTAGTTTATTATGTATAACATTTAAAAACATAAGTGAATGCAAAAAGAAATTCAAACATAAAGTATTAGTATTATATTTAAATATTGAAGGTTGACACGTATTGTTAACTTATTTTTTCTTTCATAAGACTGTCTTTGGTTGTATTATTTATTAAATAAAGATATTTTGTGTGCAATTGAATAGAGTTTCATAACTCAAATTTCGACTTATCACTTTTTCATAGTTTTATTTAATACCTGACTCGAAAATAATGGATTAATTTTTTTATATATTAGGTTAATGTTTATTATTTTTAAGACACTGAAAATAGGAGGACTACAAACTTTAAGTTTAAGTGTTAATGATAAAATATTGACTTTGTTACTAGAATTAAAATAATATGAATTTTTTTACATATATATTATATTGTAATTTGTTTTACATTTCTTTAATCGAAGAACTGAGATAGAATAAAAGAAGTAAGAACATGAAGTATAAGAATTGCTAACCTTTATTTTATTTTATTTTATTTTATTTTAATTGAATAACAATAACAAATAAAATAATTATATTATTATGGATTTTGGTATAATATTTAATTAACTTTTTTTATTAATGCGATAACTTGCATGTGATTTACTAATCATTAGCTTATGATTTATAAGCTAAATTATTTGGCTGATTATGTAAAATGCATCTAATGCTAAAAGAACTCGAAAATGATGTAAGAGAAGATTTTTCTAGCCATAACAATGAAATAAATGACCGATGAATGTGATTATAAGCTAATATATAACTTATTTAATTGTTATACTAATTGTAAATTTTTTGTGGGATTGAATTCTTTAAAATGATTATTTAACAGTTCATATCGATCTATAATTAACGCAAAATATATATCAAATACTATTTAGTATTTAAATTTAATTAATATTTATTTCACTTTTTAATTTTTTAATATTAATTGATAAAATTATTAAATAATAAAATTATTTTAGTAAAATCATGTGGATCACGTGCGATGCACGTGTTTCTTACTAGTATATAGAAATAAATTCAACTTGAACCATAAAGTGGACAAGCCTTTAACTTTATGGTTGAATATGTAACACTAGGAAAACATATTCTCACTATGTATGATTCATGCTCCTTTTGTTCTTGGCAGTACCTTTGTAATGGGCCTTGTGCTGAATCCTGGTTTTCACAAGTACTCTAGGATTTTATCGAGTAATCCGTAAGAAGCGACATCTCACTTCTCTACTTGTATAAATAGACTTATCAAGAATGTCTATAACTCATTCCACAATTGCTATAAGTCTACTAAGGATTGTAAATTTAACCTACTCTTGTTATGGTAAGTAAAGTGCATAGATCAGATATGAGACTTTGAAAATAGTGTCACCCCCACTATTTTAAGATATGAACTTGAAATGTATCAAAGTTTTCATTTCACCAATGTATATTGAATTGCCTTGTTAATTCTCATACATAAGGTGACAAATGTGTGACTTGCACCTTAATATGGAGTTGGTTTCAATCAAGATATCTTTATAATTGGCAAGAGTCTCATATCTATCATGATCTTTGAAATATTTATTTACTTATGAAGATGGAACATTTTAATGGATTTTTGTAATTTTGAAAAATATCTAAATTTATCATAATTAGCCGAACCTCAAGGTTGTTGTTTATTTTAGCACCCCTAGAAATATTGATTTTGGAGACTAGTAAGTCGTTGTGATAGACCAAAGTTTGCCGTGATTAATATAAAAGTTGAAAGGGAAAATTGCAAAATTGGTCCTATAACTATAAGCAGTTTGTAATTTTGGTCTTGTAATTATTGAGTTTGCAAAATTGGTCCTGTAATTTTCAAATTGTTGCAAAATTGGTCCCTTGGGGTTATTTCATATTTTCAAAATACCAAGAATACCCTTATGCACATAATTGACTTTTTTGACTATGTGTTTTTTCCTAAAATGGTATCAAAGCCCAGATTTATTAAGAACTTTAAGTTATATTTATTATTTTATATAATTAAAAATTAGTGAGGAGAATTTTCTCCGAAAAAATGGATCTGGACGAGTGTCCAAGATGTATACCCTACAGAAGATATCGTCAAATTTTGACGATGTATGCACCAGAATACAAGGACATGATAATATATTGGGATAATCAATATGTTGAAAAAGAACTCGCAGGAGCCGATAGGGAAACCTTGAGATAATGCGGAAAACAAGCAGCATGTTGTCTGAGTATCAACATGTTTTTTTAATTTAATTTAAAATGGGACAGAATTGGTACATCCGCCCCGAGACCCGTGGCGGGTCGACCCGCCCCGCCCGTTCTAGGCACGGGGTGGGTCTGGGTCCTTGCCAACCCACCTCGATCTGCCCCATTGCCATCCCTATAGAATTGCTAACTTTAGAAAGATAAAGGACCAAAAATACTATTTAGCCACAAGGGCAAAATTGTCTAGGACCAAAACTGCAACTTTTAAAGATAAAGGACTAAAATTGCAACTATCCCAAAATTACAGGACTAAAATTGCAATTTACCCAATGTTGAAAAGACTGCAGCCGAATGACCAAAATTTGTTTAATTACGTCCCTCGTTAGTATGAAAATAAGACGAAAAAGAGGTGTGAAAAGGAGAAAAATTATCTCCAAGAATGAAGATTGACAAAGTAAGGGTGTAATTGGTTGTGAATTTTTTTTCAAACTTTTCATTTTTGAGAGAAAAGTTTTTAGAGAGCGTGATTGTTTATGAAATAAGTGAGTTTTTTTTAAAAAAGAAAAATTCATTTTTTTTAAATTAACTCGTTTTCTCTTTCATTTTCGCACTTCTCAATATCCAACTATACTATTTATTTCTCTCTCTCCTCCTCTTATTCATATAGATAATTTCGGTAATTTCTTTAATTTATCACAATTTTGTTATTTTTCTCTTAATCTTTATAACAAAAGGCATAAAATGAGATTCATATTGCTTATTTTTTGTTCAATTTTTTCATTATTTATTCAATTTTCTTACATTATGTTTTACATTATTATTTCCACAAAAAATTCCACAAACAATCAATATCTCTAAAAGATTCTCTATCACATCAACACAATTATTATTTTTTCTCTATCCATTCTACTTAAACTTTCAAAATAAAATCACCACCATTCACTCAGAAAATAAAAGTGGACGGAAGGAAAGCACAACCAATCACAGCCTAAATTACACTCCTTCAAGGTTTGTTATGTAATTAAATTTTTGTATCTATCCCTTCAACATCAACGTCAATTGAAACATAGGACCAACAACTATATAAAATAAATCTTATTTATCATGAATTATATATATTTCATGTGTCCATAAATTGAATTATTAGATGAAACATCAAATTCGAGTATATTGTCTAAAGTGATATTCATTTTCTTTTTTTTTATAAATAATTTTATTAATTAATTCAAACTAGCAACACATCGATATAAAACATAAACAAACTTGTTAAAAATCATAAAAGATGAAACTATGAAGAAATTCATAGCATTTGGGTTAATAACAAAAATTGACTTAAAACCTACAACTTTGAAAAATCTATAGTACCTCAAATATGCACATATCAACAACATGCTGAAAATCATAATATGATTTGTTATCGCTGTCGGATCAAAAACTTGATTGTCTAGATCATCCGCACAAGAAAAACAGTTAAACACGACAATAAACCAAATGCCACAGCGAAATCACAAACACGATAACAAACAAATAACCCATATTTATGTGGAAAAGCCACATATTTAGAAAATAAATTGATAAAATAGTTGTATATAGATGGGGTGATTTCAGGTCAAAAATGACAAAATATCAGGCTTTAACGATGAATGAGAAGAAAACGAAGTATAAGAAAGATAGAGTTCGAGAGAAATGAGGCTAGAATTTACGGAACAGATATAAACGTCTAGTATATAATTTTTTTTTAAATAAACTAATTTATTGTGAATTGGTAAAATGAAATACACATAAACACAAATTAAATTATATGATCTACCATGACAAGTCAAGGTCTTCACTCTCACCCATTGATATTTAATAATTTCAACCTTCCCTTTTTAGGCATAACTTCCCATTCATTATCATTCAAAGGATAGTATTAAACTTTTACATTCTTAAATACTAAGATATCCAAATCTTCATATCACACTTCTTTTTTCATAACAAAATGTCTAAAATTACACAGATATATATAAAATGATTCTCGAAAATGAAAATAATATTCTCAACTTTAATCCTCTTTGTTACAATATTTCTTGGTCAAGGTACAACACCACAAGCAGCAACGAGCAACCAAACATGTGGCGCGCAAAAACTCCCTTTCCTTTTCGGCTTCTCCTTTTTGCCGCAAATCCGGCTAAATCGCACCGCCAACGCCACCATAGTAGTGGGCTGATTTGATAAGGCCCAATGTATTGGGCCGACCTGTTAAGCCCTGAGCACTGGATTGATTCGATAAGGCCCATAATATTGGGCCGACCTGTGTAAGTCCTAGCTTATTGGGCCGACCTACTAAGCCCGGAACGTGGGGCTGAACTGATAACGCTTGTTGTATTGGGCCGATCTCTTAAGCCTCATATGCTTAGAGATGACCTGTTGTACTTTAAGGGCATAATTGTTCTGTTGCATTCTAAAGGGACCTCGGGGAAATGAGGAAAGAGGCTGAACTGGGGTTCAGCTCGGCCCAAAGGTATATGGGGCTCTGAGAATGCCTTAGAGATTTTAAGGGTGAAATATTAATACATGGACCCGACGTCCCTCAGATCAGTTTGGGACTGGGGACTTGAGGGCGTAAAATTAGGGTTTTTAGGGGATCCGATCCTAACCTAATGATGACTCTGACACCAAATCATAACGGAATCCCGGATTTTACGGAAACCCTAATCCTAGCTAAGGTATAAAAGCCCAAACCCAGGTTCATTCTAAACCTAATCTCATTATTTTATTGTTACATTGCTCATTCTCTCTCTTGCCTTTTGCTTCTCTTCCAAGTCACTGACTTAAGCATCGGAGAGGGTACGTCGGAGCCCCCCTCCGACCCCCCTTGTGCAGGTCTCGTGGAAGAGTTCGTCTTGGAAGTTGATCGGCGAGAGAAGGTCGTTTTGGGAGCAACCAAGTGGCGCCATCTGTGAGAAGAGTCGTGAGCTTCAAGTGATCGTTATGGAAGATATCAGGAGAAATTTGGAAGATGATATGAATCGTACACTGTTGGGAGACACTCCGGGCGGAGTTACGCAAGAAGATACCAGGCCTCCGCCTCCACCACCTCCGGTGGAGGGCGGAGGGCAGCGGTTTCCGAGGGCTGGAGTGGATGGACAGACACCCATGTCTAATGGAAGTGTTGATTTGGTCCCAATATTCTTTGAACAGTTGGGTGGTTTCATTACTAGGGCCGTTGAGCAAACGGTGGAAAGGCGGCTCAAGGAGATGCTTCCGCCACCAACTCCGTTTGTGGTCCATCCTCCGGCGGTCCCTCTTCCTGTGGTCCCCCCGGAGGTCAGAGAGAGAGGTCGATGGCATGCGGTGGCAGAAGAGGTGCACTCATCGAGGGCGGAGCCCACGTCAACTGAGGATCAGGATTGGTCGGAGCGGATGGATGACCTCCATCACGAAATAAAGGGATATTCGTCGGATGGTGGCAGGAGCACCGGGAGCGGCTTCAGTCCGAGTGCAGAGGGGAACTCCCTTCTCGGATGAAGTGATGGCGGATGAGCTCCCATCCTCCTATCGGGCTCTGAGTTTTGAATACGATGGTACCACGGACCCGTGGGATCACCTCTGTCATTTCGAGAATGATGCTTTGCTACCCAGGTTCACTGATGACATGATGTGTAGAGTTTTCCCTACCACACTGACGAAATTAGCTCAGCAATGGTTTAGTCAGCTTCCCCCGGGCTCTATTAGAAATTTTGATGATTTCAGTTCAGCATTTCTTAATCAATTCACGAGTTTCGTAAGTACCAAAAAGCGCCATTGACTCTGTTTAACATCAAGCAGAGGGAAGGGGAAGGACTTCGGAGACATATATAGAGGTTCGCCGCGGCTAAGTTGGAGGTGCCTTCGGCTAGTCCGGAGATTTTGGCTAATGCCCTAGCTCAGGGCCTGAAAGATGGGGAGTTTTTCGAATCTTTGGTGATAGAGCCGGCTAAGATTTTTGATGAGTTGTTAGCTTGGGCTGAGAGGTATATCAACCTCGAGGAGGCGAGGAAAATGAAGAGGGAGGAAGGAGAAAAGAGAAGAGAAAGAAAAGAAGACCGAGAGGATAAGGGATCTCAGAAGAAGCCGAGGTTGAAAGCGATGGGTGGACGGCCGAGGTATGACAAGTATATTCCATTGGTTGTTCCTCAACGCGAGGTGCTTATGGCTATTGAGAGGCACCCCGACCTGAGGTGGCCAAAGGCATATGCGGAGGCACCTGTGAAGGCGAAATGCAAAGAATTTTGTAGGTTCCACAATGAGTATGGACACACAATAGATCGGTACACGCACCTCAGGGATGAAATCGAGATGCTCATTCAGGCAGGTCATCTCAGGGAATTTGTGTACATCGACAAAAAGGAGAAACAATGGGAGTATAAAAGGGACAACCGGGGATATGATCAACCTCGGTGGGAGCCGGAGCATAGGGGGGAGGAAAGGGAGGAGCTACCTCCACCTCCACCCCTACCTCGGCGAGAGGTCATCCAGATGATTGTTGGAGGACCGGCGGAAGGAGATTTGAGGCGAGCTCGGAAAAATTATGTGAGAGCAGCAGCACTAGATCGGGTGAAAGAGCAGCTGAAAGTGGAGCAGGTCAGACCAGGGCTAAATATCCAATTTGGGTCGGAAGACAGTAAGGGTATCGTAACACCTCATAGCCATGCTCTTCTGATCACGGCGACGATCTCTAATTATGATGTGCAGCGAGTATTTGTGGATACAGGGAGCTCGGCGGACATCCTATTCTATGATTGCTATAGGAAAATGGATCTCCAGGTCGGCCTGGAGAGGGTGGGCATGACGTTGGTCGGATTTGCTGGAGGAATGATCCAACGAATAGGTATGATTACTTTACCTGTCTCTTTGGGTAAGGAGCCTAATCGCAAAACTAGGATGATTCGATTTTTGATAGTATATGCACCTTCCTCGTACAATGCTATGTTGGGTAGACCGTCATTAAATGCTTTTCAAGTTGTGGTGTCGGTCTACCATTTGAAAATGAAGTTCCCTATGGGGAAAGAGGTAGGTGAGGTTGGCGGAGATCAGTATATGGCTAGAAGGCTATATGTAGAGAGTATTCAGAAGGCGGAGAGGGGGAATGTTTTGGATGATGATAGAAATAGAGACAAATTGATTAGGTTGGACGAGCCGGTGGAGCATGTCCAACCTAATGAGGAGATGATGATGGCCGAGCTGGTGCCGGGTGACCCCGATAAGGTCACCAAGGTCGGGAAAGGATTATCTGATGAGTTAAGGGAGGAGCTGGTGAGGTTTCTAAGGAGCAATGTGGATGTGTTTGCTTGGACAGTGGAAGACCTGGTGGGGATTGATCCGAGTATTGCTAAGCACAGGCTCAATGTCAATTCGTCATACAAGCCGGTGAAATAAAAGAAAAGAAATTTCGGTCCTAAGAAAGATGCTATAATTAGAGTGGAGGTGCAGAGATTATTGAAAGCAGGGCATATCAAAGAAATCCAATTTCCAGAATGGCTATCCAATGCAGTGTTGGTACCAAAAACAGAGGATGATTGGCGCATGTGTGTGGATTTTAGGGACTTGAACCGGGCTTGCCCAAAGGATTACTATCCATTGCCTCGAATCGATCAGCTTGTGGATTCGACGTCGGGGTGCGAATTGCTTAGTATGATGGATGCATCGCAGGGCTATCATCAGATCAAACTAGCAGAAGAGGACCAAAAGAGGGTGAGCTTCACCACCTCTTTTGGCACCTTTTGTTATGTAGTAATGCCATTCGGGTTGAAGAACGCAGGAGCCACATAACAGAGGTTAGTGGATTAGATGTTTGAGGGGCAGCTTGGGAGGAACATGGAAGTATACATGGATGATATGTTGGTTAAAAGTATGAAGGTTGGGGATCATGTGCGTGACTTAGCTGAGACATTTGACACTTTAAGAAAGTACCGGATGAAGCTCAACCCCAAGAAATATGCTTTCGGTGTAACGTTGCGAAAGTTTTTGGAATACATGGTGACGAAGAAAGGAATAGAAGCCAATCCGGAGAAGGTCAGAGCCATTAGAGAGATGGCACCACCTCGGGATGCCAAGGATGTGCATTGTTTGACAGGTCGGTTGGCGGCTCTGAATCGGTTTATTTCGCACCTCGCGGAGAGGAGTTTGCCCTTCTTCAAA